>OX608079.1:60020927-60105687 GCA_951509765.1 Sphenella marginata | reverse complement strand
TTAACTTTAACATGCCTGCTTTTGTTACTACTCCAAAACAACGTATTTTAAACAACCGATCTAACATAAATTTGTTTCAAGCCTGGCTTGATTCCCAAATAAACCTCAACATGGAAATAAACTCAAATAGAGATCTGGATGACGCCGTGGAGAATTTCACTAACAAAATACATAAGGCCGGTTTTCTAGCCTCAGATCATAGTCACAATAACACTTCAAAGCCAAAAAGAAACCAACTACCATACTCTGACGTAGTTTCTAATTTAGTGAAGAACAAGAGAAGATTGAGGAGAATATGGCAAAACAGCAGAAATCCGAACGACAAAACAGCACTTAACAAAGCAACTAAAGATCTTAAAGCAAAACTTGCTGAGATGAAAGAAGAGGCGATCGGAGAATACCTTAAAAGTGTTGATCCAAACAAGAATGATGAGCACAGTATCTGGAAGGCCACCAAATACTTAAAACGGCCTCCCATAAGACATGTCCCGGTAAAAGACTCTAACAACTCATGGTGCAGATCAAACGCAAGTAAAGTACAAGCTTTTGCCAACCACCTCAGGTCAACTTTCCAACCATTTGATCTTAGCAGCGACAGTCATCGCCAGAGTGTAGAATCATTCCTAGACTGCCCATGTCCAATGGATATGCCCATATCTTTCGTAAATCTCTCAGAAGTTCAAACTGAAATTTCAAGAATTAAAAATTCAAAGTCTCCTGGTCACGATAGTATTGACGGATTTACAATCAAACAACTTCCAAAGAAATGCTTATTGTTTTTAGTATTGATATTTAATAGTTTTACGCTCAGCCATTTCCCCACTCAGTGGAAATGTGCGGAAAAAATAATGATACCGAAGCCAAACAAACCTGAAAACGAACTGTCCTCATACAGACCAATAAGTCTACTGACAATATTCTCAAAAATACTCGAAAGAATATTCATGCGAAGATTATTGCCGGAGTTGGTAAAACAATCGATCATACCAGAGCATCAATTTGGTTTCAGAGAGATGCACGGTACACCGGAGCAATGCCATCGTGTAGTTAAAACTATTCTTAGCAGTTTGGAGGAAAAAAAGTATTGCTGTGGCATCTTTTTGGACATTAAGCAAGCATTTGACAGAGTCTGGCACTCAGGACTGCTGTATAAAATAAAAAACATTCTTCCTACCCCGCTCTATCTCTTTCTTAGATCTTACCTATGTAATAGACACTTTTATGTTAAAATTCAAGATGACGCTTCTGACATATTCGAAATAAACGCTGGAGTTCCACAAGGCAGTGTATTGGGCCCAACACTTTACACAATTTTCACAGCAGACATGCCAATAATAGAGGATAGTAATTTAACAGTTGCAACATATGCAGACGACACTGCTATACTTTCGTCCTCGTATTCCGCTCACGAAGCTGCCGAAATTGCACAAAAGCAGTTAGATAAATTACAATCATGGCTTACCGATTGGAACATCGTTGTAAATGCTGCAAAGTCAGTTCATGTTACTTTCACACTCAGAAAAGAAGAGAGTCCTAATGTCACCCTGAACCAAACCGTAATTCCCAAATCGAATTATGCAAAATACCTGGGTTTACACTTAGATAGAAGACTTACTTGGCGTGATCATATCAGGGCAAAGAGGATGCAGCTCAAAATTAAAACTAGAAAAATGTACTGGTTACTTGGCCCTAAGTCTAAACTTAGCCTTAAAAATAAAATTCTTCTTTACAAAACGATACTGAAACCAGTTTGGTCTTATGGAATTCAAATCTGGGGTACAGCAGCTAAATCCACCATAATGGTGATACAAAGATACCAGTCAAAAACACTAAGATTCATAGCGAACGCTCCGTGGTATATGAAAAATATTCATTTGCATAAAGATTTAAACACACCGATGGTTATAGAAGAAATAAAGACACATAGCACAAGATATCTCGAGAGACTAAACAGCCATCCAAACACATACGCCATAAACTTACTAGACAACAGCGAGGATATACGAAGACTGCAAAGATTGCACCCCTTGGATTTGCCGTTTAGAACATAAGTATTTATATGGGCGCTCTCGCATGCGGCTGTAGAGTTTTTCGGCCCCATAAACACAAACTTCGGTCATAACGAGGTTGTGTTTGTCGGACGGATGGATTTTGGAGCTGCTTGCGGAGCGGCCTTAGTGTATATTAAGTTTATGGAAAAAAACAAAAAAACAAAAACAATTTTTAGGTATATGTAATAAAATCAAAAACTCTTTTGGAGTTCAAATTGCAATCAATGCATCAACGTTAATTTTAGCTAATACATATACCATTTACTTATTGTCAAACGACAGATTGTAAACAAAGAAATCTAAAAAAAAAAAAAAAAAAAATTGTTGCCAAAGATCCGCATAATTAACACTTTCTATATCAACATTAAACGAGTTGAATATTTCGAAGCAATCTGTACCCAAGTGGTGTAGCAAAATGGCTGCCTTGCGTTTATCCGACTGTTCCTCCAAATTAGACGCCAGGAGGAAGACTTTAAATTTGTTACTCCAATTTTTCCATTCTTGGGACAAATTTACGGCTTTAGTGTTTAATGGTGGCACATTTGCCGCCATTGAAATTACTTGTTTTTCAGTCATTAAAATATTTTTGCTTTCTGTCAGTTTAATTAGCGCACACGCGACTTGACACCATATTATACGTTTGGCTTGTTGTTCATGACTGTTTCATTTCAACTCATTTCACTTAGGATAAGTAATACAGGGATGTATTTTAAAGTACTTAAACTACTTTACATAACAGATTTCTTAATAATTTTGTTATTAATTATTAAACTTAATTAAAAACTTTTAATAATTAATAACAAAATTATTAAGAAACCCAAAAACAACAATAAGTTTTCAACATCCACACTACTTTTGAAGCAAATCCTGAAGATATCCTAAACAAAATTTCAAAACAAACAAAAAAAATAAATATTGTACATAAACACCTAAACCAGTATGTCTGCGTTCAAAGTGTTGTTTGGAATTTCCAGTAAGATTAACTGCCTTTGACTAATTTCATTATTAGAAAGCAAATTGCCAAAAAACGAGTAATTCTTCTAGCAGCTTAAGATTAGTATTGGTATTGGTATGGAACTAACTACAAAACTCCATACTCGAAAAAAATCAAATAAATTTTACTAAAAACTTAGAAATTTTGATGAAAATTTTTCGAGTTTTCTTGAATTTTCATGAATTTTCCACAAAGTTCTTAACTTTGAGTTGCAGTATTTTATTCTGTATTTACACATACTTTCATTTAAAAATAATGAAATTCGTCTAAAGAATTTAATTTCCAAAACACCTTTTGAACGCAGACATACTGGTCTAGGTGTATGACCAAACCAAAAAGTACACGCTGTGTATACGAGTTTTGCTGTATTTTTGTTTATCACAGTTAAGTTTCAAATCTAGGCCGCAAAAAAATTTAGAACTTTTTTTTGGTAATTGAAAGGTTTGGAATTTATTTCCAAAAAGTTTTAAAAGTTGTGTAAACCAATCAATGGTTTAAAATTTAGGCTAAAATTTTTGGCCGTGTAGAAAGAGAAAAATTTCAAATAAATAAAAGTATAAATATGCAATATGTAAAAATATATATGTATACATATCGTCGCCTCAGAAAACGAACGGCGAATGTGAAATTTGGCGATTTTCAACTTTTGATGCATAATAACTAAAGTCAACCTGATCGTTCAGTTTTTTCAATCCATTTTTTCCTCTCTCTTTTAGTTTTCGAGTTATTTAGTATGCAATTTGTAGTTTGTTACTGTCTAAGCTTTAGAGAAGGCGAGTTGTTTTTTAAGTTATTATTATTTTTTATTTTATTTTATTATTTGGCTCAGGTGCTATGTGACCGTTTTGCTCAAAAGGTATTTATTCATTTGGCTCAGGTTCTGACGACCATGTTTGCCTAAAATGTTCTTTGGAGAACGAGAGAGTATATATGTATTATTGGTGGCGAGCACTGTTGGCTCTGAGGCATGGCGCGATTGGCTTCCTCATTTTCAGTATGAAAAACCACCTTCTGGCTCAGGCCTAGGCGAACGTATTGCTCAAAAGGTATTTATTAAATCATTTGGCTCAGGTTCTAAAGACCGTGTTGCGCAAATGTTAAAAACATTTTGTTCTTTATAGAACGGGAGGTGCGGGACACCTGTGACACCCTATATGTATTTGTTGGTGGCGAGCACTGTTGGCTCTGAGGCATGGCGCAATTGGCTTCCTCATTTTCGCTTGGAAAAACCACACCTTGGCTTTCCAAACCATAAACTATATCATCGAAATATTTTATAAGCTTATTGCGAATTACAATAGCATGCAATGCAAATAAAACAAACGAATGAAATAACCGTAGCTTATGTCTGTATGTATGTCGCTTAAACAGTTACAAAAACTAACTCTTTGGATAAACTTGAAAGTCGATTTTCTCGAAACTGTGCTTTGTAACATACGCCGTTCGTTTTCTGAGGCGACGATATGTACATATGTGTGTATTTACTGGTAATTCTTATTTACTGACACTTTAGCCCAAACCCCCGCCCGAAAATTTTTTTCTGGTTACGCGCCTGTTAGGTACCTACTACTAATATACGACGAAATGCGTGTGGTTCAATTTGTAATAAGAAAAATGCGAAAATATGTAACCTTTGTTTAAAATTGCAGGGGGTTATAAACAGTATAAGCGGAGTCTGCTAACTTATGGTATTCGTACTTGTACGAAGAAGGAAAGCGTAAAAGGAATTTGCAACCCTGGTTAATATGTATGTATATATATTTGTACATATATGTGTAACGGGGTCAAATTAAATGCGCAGCGATCATTAAAAGTATAAATTATAAGTATTTGCAATACTTTGTTTTCTTTTTTAGGTAAGCGATGAAATGTTTTGCTGGACAATCCGACTCGATGGATAAAAAAAATGGTGCGGCGGACTACCCTTGATTGCATCGCGGTAACCTTATTCTTGCGGTGCGTTGGAAATGGACTGTATGCAGAGCGAGTGGACTGTATGCAACTTAGCTAATGTGCCATTCATGCTGAAGTTAAAAAGCAGCATTTTACATTTTCGGACATTGGTTTCGAAAAAAAGCGTTCATGCTGGCGCATTTAGCTAATGCACATTTAGCTAGTTCGAACATTTTTTTGAGGTTATGCCACGTGTGAAAAAATTTACACCTTTTCATTAAATCTTTTATTTAAATCCGTTCACAAACATCAGACTAACTTGTAGATTGATTTATTTTAACAATATCACAAAACACGCGCGCTAAAATACAAATTTAAAATCCGAGCAAATTTGCTGAATGTTTACGAAAGACAGAGAATGAGAGAATGCCACTCTTTTAAATTCGAATCGCGATTTTCTTCGAAGGTTGCACTGTTGATTTCTGCATTTATAATGCTAATGCAAAAATAAAGTTGCATTTAGGTGTAAAATTTTGTATGGAAAATGTGAAAATAAAAGCTGCTTTTCTGGCTAAATGCTAAAATGCGAGGTAAATGCAAAATGCATCCTCAGCATGAACAGCCTATATAGGGTGTTTTTTTTACAGGTTTGTTTTTCGAATAGAGATAAAACTGGCATTTTGTGGTCAAATCTGGCAACTCTAATGTCATTTATGTTCAGTTTGGTTTGCCATTTCATCATGAACAGGTTGACAAAAGAACAACGCTTGCAAATCGTGCAAATTTATTTCGAAAATAATGGTTCAAATTTTTTTTTCAAATGGCAAAATTTTGTTCAGTGATGAGGCTCATTTTTGGTTGAATGGCTACGTCAACAAGCAAAATTGCCGCATTTGGAGTGAAGAGAATCCACATGAGACCCTTGAAACGCCATTACATCCACAAAAACTGACTGTTTGGTGTGCTCTATGGGCTGGTGGAGTCATTGGGCCATACTTCTTCCGCAATAATGCTACCGTTAATGGAGACCGGTATAGGGCCATGATAACCGACTATTTTGTTCCCGAATTGGATGGCATGAATGTGGATGAGTTGTGGTTCCAACAAGACGGCGCTACATGCCACACAGCGCACGTCACAATCGATTTATTGAAGGAAACATTCGATGAGCGCATAATTTCGCGGAATGGACCTGTCAATTGGCCACCAAGGTCGTGTGATTTGAAACCATTGGATTATTTTCTTTGGGGATATGTGAAGTCGCTCGTCCACACCAACAAAACAGAAACGTTAGGGGAATTGGAAGCCAACATTCGTGGCGTTATTGCCGACATACGGCCCCATATGCTCGAAAAAGTGGTTGAAAATTGGACCTGTAGAATTGGCTTTATTCGAGCCAGCCGCGGCGGCCACATGCCCGAGATCATATTTAAACATTAATGGCATAAAATTGTCCTTCCAATAAAACCAAATTGATGGACCTTAAACGATTTTCTTGTGTTTTATTTCAATTCGAAGTTCTATACCCCTAAAAAAAACACCATATCGTTAGCTTCATAAGAAAAGGTGCTAAGTCAACTTTTTTTAGAAACTGAGATTTTAATGCAGTAAGATGCTACAACTAAAAATACATCGTCTACCAAACAAAAAGTTACCATAATGTTAGTTTTACATGTTGTAATGTAGTGATATGCAAATGTGCTAAGTCAATAAATAAAAATATTACAAAAAATCAACGTGCTAAGTCCACATGAAAATGAAAATTATTCATTTCATAAAATTTTTTTATCTCTACATATAATAAAATTGTAACAGGTCGATGTCTGTACATGGCAGATATCAACAAAAAATTGATTGGGGGAAGCATTATTAAACGAGTAGAATCCAAATCAACCATTTCTTTATTTTGGGGGGTCTGTCTGTCTGTCCGTATGTTTGTGGCCGTATCACTCTGAAAGTACTGAATGGAAATGAATGAAACTTCTTCGTTGGATTGCTAGATACTCAACTTAAAATTTAGGATATTACTTTTTTCGATATCTCAACGGTTTTGGAGTTATCGCCCAATATGTGGCCCATGTCTGTCTGTATGTTTGTGGTCGTATCAATAAAAGTACTGAATGGAATTGAATGAAACTTCTCCGTTGGATTGTCAGACGTTCAACCTAAGGTTTAAGATATTAGTTTTTGCGATATCTCAACCGGTTTTGGAGTTAT
This sequence comes from Sphenella marginata, assembly GCA_951509765.1. NCBI lineage: Eukaryota > Metazoa > Arthropoda > Insecta > Diptera > Tephritidae > Sphenella > Sphenella marginata. The sequence goes on along the minus strand of OX608079.1, from coordinate 60,098,532 downwards.
CGCCCAATATGTGGACCAGGGGTGACCAAAAATGTCTTAGTACAATATGGATGTCAAACGAAAGGTGTCAATGAGTGCTGTAATATGCGATGCTATCAATTGAAATATCCCAAATGGTTTCGGAGATATCTTGAAGTTATCGACGAATATGTATTTGCAAAAAAATGTGTTAGTACAATATGGGTATCAAACGAATGTTATATGCGATGCGCTTAATTTAAATATCTCAAATGGATTCAATTATATATCTTCAAAAATTTCGGACGGAAAAAGAGAAGGGTGGGTAGATGCCATGTACAGACATCGACCTGTTACAATTTTATTATATGTAGAGATAGATGTTATAAGTTCTGATACGCAGCGGAGCAAGCGGGCCTTACTAGTATATTGATATACAGTTATTACTATACCATTTTTATAAGCTGGTCCCTGAGGTATGGAGATGGTGTTCTTAGCCTCAAATATCGAATTTCGCAGGTTCTTTAGAAAAAGTTGTTTCTGGCAGCTTACCGGCATTATTTTGCCTAAATCTATGAGTGTATTCCTGCAATTAAAAGCTTCTCAGAAAAAATGCATCTGCCTTGCCAACAATGGCGGACCCAGGGGGAAGGGAATTTGACCACTTCCCGTTCAGTTTGAAACTTTTTTCCCCACATTCTATCCCGTTTATGTCTACGGCAACCAACTAAAGTAAAGGCGTTTTTGAATAGTCTAACTTAGACATTTTGTCATCTCCTTTCCATTTGACTTTTTAGTTGTACCTAAACATTCCCCAAGTCATCCCCAGTCATTTTTTCAAAGAAATTCTCAATATACAGACACAACTTTTCTAGAGTTTGATTATAGTATAGATCAAACGCAATATCGAAAAGTGAAAGAAAAATGAAAGCTGTGGCCATGCACTTCGTTGGACACCCATATTCTACGGAAATTTTAAGGTTTTTGGGCAACACATTTTGACCGATAAAATTATCGAAATATATCGTAGTCTAAGTGAAACCTGGGGACCTCCCCTTTCATTTGATACCCATATTGTAGGGAAATTTTAGGGCAATCACATTTTTCTATGAAAAACTAATTTAAAAGAAAATGTGCTAAGTCGACCAAAGAAAAAAAATTATGGAAGGAAAATGTGCTAAGTCACAAAGAAGCTCATAACTTTGCACACGCTTTATTTTAAAATATGCCGATGACGGGTACTTTAGCACGCTCACATAAGGAAGGAAACTGCATTTTCAGATTTTACAAATAGCAACAACAGGAAAAGTTAGGATGTTTTTCGCCTCTCCTGAAAAGTTAGAAAATATTGACTTAGCACCTTTTCTTATGAAGCTAACGATATATTTATCTTTATAATTTGTTGGCAAGGAATTATGGCGCGTGCAGTAGCAAAGAAGGTATGTATATCAACGAATGCCATAAAAGAAAAGAAGCAAGTACCTGTCAGAACGCAACGAGCGATTGAACACTTGCATTCAATTATTAGTTAACCCTTAGTTGCCTTAATACGAGCTAAAAACTTGAAGCGCATGCAAGTGTTCTCTCCCCACATGTCGCAGTAGATTTCGGCTCTTAGCTTAACTTAAAATTTGACTCAAACGCATAGCTGTAAGTGTACCCTACTAATTGCTGATATACCCCGATGTCTGAATTCAATGAGACAAATAATTTTGTTTGAGTAAAATCATACTAATATATAAATGTGAAAGTAACAATGTTTGTAACGTTTTCAGCAACGTAGCGGTATGAAACTTTGGACACATATTCTGTGTGATCTGGAAAGATTCACAGAGATGATATTTTTTTGATAAATCAATCGATAATAGAGTTATCGGCGAAAATGTGGTTGCCCTAAAACCTCAAAATTTCCCTATATATAGATATCAAACGAAAGAGGAAGTATCCAGGTTACATTTAAACTTCGATATAATGCGATAAATTTATCGATAACTGAGCTATAAGTCAAAATGTGATTGTCCAAAAATCTTAAAATTTTCGCACAGTATGGGTATCAAACGAAAGTGGAGGTCCAAAGGTTTCATTCATACTTCGATATATTTCTATAAACTTATCGATAATTGAGTTATTGTTCAAAATATGATTGCCCAAAAACCTTAAAATTATCCTATATTAATGGGTATCAACAAAATGGGGTAGACCCCAGGTTTCATTTGGACTTCGATATATGCCGATACATAACTGAATTATCAGTCAAAATGTGATGCCCAAAAACTTTAAAATTTCCCTACAATATGGGTATCAAACGAAAGGGGCAGCTTTAATTCTAACTTTTCGTTATTTCGATATATTTATCGATAAACATTGAAATTTACACACAATAGAGTGCCAAGCCATAGCTTTAATTTTAACTTTTCAATATATTCATCATAAAACCTGATAAATACGTTCAATAAATATGTCAAACAGCTTTCATTTCAACTTTTCGATATTGCGGTATATCTATACAATAATTAAACTCTAGAAAAGTTGTGTCTGTATATTGGAAATTTCATTGAAAAAATACTGTTTTGTGTTTAAGAGAATGGAAATACCGCTGGAAAATACTGATTTTGGGTTATTCTGATACAAACGCATTTCTGTTATTTTACCTTTCAGGGCAACTATCACCAATTCCATCGGAAGAAAGCAATTCTATTGACTTTTGTTTCCTTTAGAAGATCATTGGCTAAACACATCGAAACATATCGAGAAAGGTATCCAAAGATATAATTTGAAAACATGAATTCGGTTATATATTTCTGTGAGGGGGAAAGAAAAAACGTGTCTGCAATTTCCATGTGTTTGCTGCAATCACACAACAGAAATGAGTGTTTAGCCGGGGGTTGCAGACGAGTGGTTGAATACCTTGGTTTTTTGTAACTTTCATTGAAACAAAAAATCGAAAATCCGCTTTCAGAATATTGATACTGAGGCCAAAACCTCATTTGATAACCCATTTCCCTATTACTTTTTTTGGACTTGTTTTAGCAGTTGCCTCCTAAAGGAAAACAATATAATTTTAAATACGTAGCATATCTAATAGATATATGAAATCATCTGCCTGAATTATATTTCTTAATTTAGCCTAAGCAAATGAATATGGTATCTACACTAGGCATAACAAATCGTATTCTAGATATTTTTCGTAATACTTACCAAGTTCTGTTTTTGGCAAATTATTTTCATATATATTTCGTAGGTGGGGTGCAATGAAGCCATACGCAATAACGCCATATATCTTTATTTCTCAAACCAAATGGAAATAAGGCAATATGGCGATATTTCCAATTCGGTTAAATCGCAAAGCGATATAAAGCCATACCGAAAATTCTCTCAAATAAGTAATAAATCCATAATATGGAATTACGGAGGTAAAACTTAAAATAAATGGCAAGCAAGGCGGTATCGCGCCGGGCCGCAACGCACCCAAAAAGCGAATTAATGTCAGTGACATTAAGACGCATGACCAAAAACGAATTAAAGTCAGTGCCGTTAATTCGTATAATATTTTGAATTTAGTTCGCTTTGGACATGCGAATTAATGTCATTGAGGCATTTGGGTTTGAGATTCGACGAAGTAGTGCCGCAGGCGAAATTTGACTTAGGTCAGATCCCCAATTCGGGGCGTGATCCATGATATTTATGTGCAGAACTCCTTTCCGCATTGGCGGCCTTCGGCCGCGCTTCAAAAAATAACCCTGGGCTACGCCATTCCAACTCCGTGTGTGTGCCATAGCCGTGGCTACCGCCACGGTGATGCCCTTCCGAGTGGACAATGAAGTACAAAAATATTTGGTAACATACCAGTACATAAAGTTCTTATATGGAAATATATATATATACACAGCGTTTATGTAATACATTAAAAAAACTTATTTTACCGACAACATACAATAAAAATTTATAATCACAACATAAATACATGTTTCTTATTAATAGCTTTAACTTCTTTGACCAAATGCCTATATATGGAATTTGCGTTTGTTGAAAACCTTCTATGTCTTCTACCAGATAACGATCATTATCTAGAACTGTAGCTATTCGATATGGTCATTTAAATTTGGGTATGAGCTTGCTTGAAGCGCCTACTTGTGAACTAATGTTGGAAATGACAACGTAATCCCCTACATCGAAATTGCGTGACTCCTGTCGTTTAGCGTCTGAATAAAGTTTATTATAGCTATGCAATTTATGCTGTTCTGCTCCCGTTTGTTCCCTGGAACTTTCTATATCCCTAGTCTTCGAACCTCGCAATTCTTCTAATATATTTTCTTCCACATAATCACCTAAAATCTTTTGCAGCTCGGCTTTTTCACTATAAGACAATCTCCTAGGCGCGCAGCTGAAAGGTTTATTATTTTCTAATACTAGGGTAATTTCTTTTCGGACCTTGAGTTCGTGAGGCTTATCTGCACATAAGTATTCGGTGCAAAATAGTTCGTAAAGGGACTTTCTATCTTTGTGGCTGACTTCGTTACCGATTCTATAATCAGCTTCGTTTGTAGTTTGCACTTCTATACCTAACACTTCATTTATTGCTTCATTCATCTCTTGGTTTGCTTGACTTTGTACTACTAACACTTTATCATTGTCATCTCTAACTTTGGGCGTAGTATTTTCTACAAACGTTCCCGTGGCTTCATCTAAAAATTCAACGCCATCTATTTGGAGCTTTTTTTTTGTTTGGAGGGCGCCTCACATACATTTTCCCATCGGATTAGAATAAATTAAATTTGGATTCGTCACTCCAGAGTACTCTATTCCAGTATTTTGGATGTTTGGGTAGCATTTCCTTTGTAAAACACGGTGGCGTGTCTATTATGGTTTGGGGAGCATTTTCGCAGCGTGGTTTAGGTCCAATTGTGCGTATTCAAGGAATAATGGACCAATACCAAAACAAATGCATTGTGCAGAATGTAATGTTGTTTTTGTTGTTGTTAGCAGCGCTTCGCCCTGCCCAAAGGGCCAGAACACTCCTAGTTGTCATCGGGCTCTTCTAACGGGAGTCCAAGGAAACGCGCTGTTTCAACAGGGTTGGACCAAAGTGATAAGGGAGTTAGAAGAGTATGTTCCGAAGAACACGAAAAGAGATGTTGCGTGTCATGGGGGGCCATACCGCATGCAGGGCATGTGTTTGGTATGGTAGGGTTCAGTCTGGACAAATAGGAGTTCAGCCTATTGCAATATCCAGACCGAAGTTGAGCCAGCATGACTCTAGTCTCCCTCGGAAGGACACGTTCTTCCTCAGCAAGAACGGGTGGTTGGGCACCAATAACGGGGTTCACAGGCCGGGATCTGAGGGATCTGTCCACCGACTCAGTGTGGAGGTCCTTTAGGGCCCGCCTATGGTCCCGCAGATCAAACGGCAACGAGATGTGATGCCGGATCTCATCATAATGCTTCCGGAGATGCTTCCTTATGTCTCTAGGGGGCGGAGTTTCATCTAATAGCTGTCGATTTGGATGACTGGGACGGTGGCAGTTCAGAAGAAACTGCCTACTTAAAAGTTCCGCATGCTCGCAAACGTTGAGCATTTGAGCCTCCTGGTGGAGATGAGACTCAGGAGACATAAGCAAACAACCCGTTGCAGTTCTGATGGCGGTGTTTTGGCAGACCTGCAATTTCCTCCAGTTGGTGTCGTGAAGGTTAGGCGACCATATGGGCGCAGCATAATCAATAACCGGTCGGCCAATAGCCTTATAGGTGACCAGCAACGTTTCTTTGTCTTTGCCCCAAGTACTGCCGGCGAGTGACTTGAGGATCTTGTTGCGGCTTTGTACCTTTGAAGCTATTGCGGTGGCATGATTAGCGAAGGTGAGGCTATTGTCGAATGTAACCCCTAGAATTTTGGGGTGGTTGACAGTAGGTAGTGGAACACCATCTACGTGGACATTCAACTCCTGCCCCATCTGCGCAGTCCACGTGGTGAACAACGTCGCCGTAGATTTAGTCGGGGAAAGAGTCAGGTTCCGCTCTGTGAAGAAGCAGGAAAGGTCGCGCAGGTAGTCATTCAGTCTCGTACAAAGTTCGTCTGTCGAAGGTCCTTTGCCCGTGGCCATCACAGTGCAGTCGTCAGCGTACGAAACGATGGAGACCCCCTCTGGTGGGGGAGGGAGGCTCGAGATGTAGAAGTTAAACAGAAGGGGTGAAAGAACACCACCCTGCGGAACCCCTTGTCTAATTCTTCTAGGTCTACATCTCTCGTTTCGAAACTGCACTGACGCCAGCCGACCGTTCAAGTAGTTAGCGGTCCACCTTTTTAGGCCGGCAGGAAGCGGTGTCTCCTCCAGGTCTTCAAGGAGTGTGGCGTGGTTGACCGTGTCGAAGGCTTTCGACAGGTCAAGTGCCACGAGAACCGTCCTGTGGTTTGGTTGGTGTTGGTTCAAACCGAAGTTAATCTGCGTCGTGATGGCGTTCAAAGCTGATATTGTGCTATGGTTTTTACGGAAGCCATGTTGATGATTGGCCAGCTGCAGGTTTGCAGTATAATATGGGAGCAGAATAGCCTCTAACAACTTCACTACCGGCGAAAGGAGAGATATCGGACGATAAGAGTCTCCTTGATTTGCCGGCTTCCCAGGTTTTAGGAGGGGGACCACAGTCGCATGTTTCCAGATATCTGGTATAACGAAGGTGGACAGTGAGAGGTTGAATAGAGCCGCCAAGTACTTGTGCCCCTCGTGGCCTAGGTGTTTCAGCATCTTCATGGCAATTCCGTCGGGTCCGAGTGATCTTGAAGGTTTGGCCTTCTTTATAGCTTCCTTGACCTCTGCAGCGGAGACGACAATGGGCGCGGCTGTGTGTTTGTGTTTGTGCGCGCGTCGGATGGCTTTTCTCTTAGCCCTATCCGCAGGAGAATGCAGTATAAATTGCCGGCAGAATGCGCTAGCGCATTTCCTGGGGTCCGACTTGACGTTATCGCCGAAAGCAATGGCGACCTTGTCATTGTATTTGGTCGGGTTGGATAGGGCCTTGACTGTCGACCATAATTTTCTGACCCCGCCGGAGAGGTTGCATGACTCTAGGTGTTCTTTCCACTTCTTCAATTTATGTTCATTGACAGTCCGACGGATTTCTGCGTTGAGATCCTTTATTCTTGGATCCGCGGGGTTCAAGAGTCTCACTTGGTCACGTTCTCTTGCCATTGCCGCTGCTTCCGCAGGGAAATTCGGCCGAATTTCCGGGATTCTGCCAGCAGGGATGAAGCGGCCAGAGGCTGAATCGATGACTTTGCGAAACTCTTTCTCACCTATGCATACGTCCGTCGGTGTGGGTAGGTCAGCGAAGGAGTGCTCTGTAAAGTCCGTGAAGCGGTCCCAGTCCGCTTTACTAAAGTTAATGTACGTTCGTTTTTCTGTCGTTATGAAGTCGGACGGTCGTTCGATGTCTAGTAGGATGGGTAGGTGGTCAGATGCCAGTGTAAGCATAGGTTGCCAGTTAACGTGGTTGATAAGGCCCGCACTTGAAATGGAGATGTCTGGCGAACTGTGGCAGTTACCTGCCACCCTAGTGGGGACATCTCCATTCAATGTACAGAATGCCGAATTATCTATTTGCTCTGCGAGTGCGTGCCCTCTGCTATCTGCTGGCAAGTTGGAGTGCCAGAGATCGTGATGTGCGTTGAAATCACCTAAGATGAGGCAGTTATCGCCCCTTAGCAACGCACTAATGTCAGGGCGATAATCACGGGGACAGCACGTAACAGGGGGAATGTAAATATTAAACACTCGCAGGTCGACGTCGCCTGTCCGGACTGCTATGCCCTGGCATTCAAGGGTAGAGTCCCTGGGGTCAACGTCAGGGGCAAACAGATTATATTGTACAGTATGGTGTGTAATGAATGCGAGGCCGCCCCCATGACCGCTGGGACGGTCTTTCTTATGTACATTGTACCCATCACGAGTACGTAAGTCCGAGTTAGCATTCAGTTTGGTCTCCTGAATGGCGGCCAGTTTAATACTGTTCGACTTCATAAAGTCTGTTATCTCCGCGATCTTACCAGCTAACCCGTTGCAGTTCAGCTGTAGGATTTTGAAGTGTGTCGGGAGGGAGGGTGGAGGCATGCTGGGGGTAAGGGACGGATGCGGTTGCCTAGGTGGAGGTGGGCATAGTCCCAAGCTGTGACGCAGTCTAGGGTTCAGCGCGTCTTGGCCGATGTTGTGTGGCGTGGAGGGCGGCTGAGTACTGCAGCAAGGGGCAATAAATGCATCCGTCCAAAGGTTCCTGTTTGCGAGCCCAGAGCACATATGGATGTGGCACAGGCCAAGGCAGTTATTGCACTTAACCGATGCCGCAGGCGTATATAGTCTTTGCCGACAAACAGTGCACGTGGTGAAAGGTACGAGGAGGTTATGTTCCTGACCCACGTGCATGCTGGAAGTAGGGGGGGACGAGAGTGGGGACTGAGGTGAGGCGGGAGCAGCAAGGCTGCAGGTCGTGGAGACCGGGCCACTGTCGTGGCCATTTGATGATGGTAGGTGCGGTGTGTGTGCGCCGGAGCGACGAGAACCGCGGGACGGGCGTGTGCGCGAACAACATGGTGCCTCAAAAGTACTGAAAAAAGTACGGGTTCTGGGGATGGCAGGGTTAAGCCCTGAGCATCCAGATCTATGCAACCATCTCTTGCATTTACTGCATTGAACGGAATGTGAACGTTTAACATATATTTTCTTCCAGCAGACGATTCTCTCGGTCCGGGGTTGGATTCGATACCAGCCCGCAGCAAGAGACATTGGAGCAACCCTGCTGCAAGGGATTGCTCCGAGGATGACAATTTAGGAGTGGGATTGGACAAATTGGACAGGGTTACACTGAAATAACAGCCCTTGGCCGGGTAAAACCCGGGTCATTCCGGTACGTAGAACCGGCTGTTGTGGAAATGTCAGAAATGTAATGGAGCCCTATTCCTTTGAAAATATGCCAGTCCATTACATTTTTCAGCACCATAATGACCCAAAGCATACTTCATGGTTAGTGAAGAGCTGGCTTCCGGATCAATTGAGAACTTATGGGCAATTGTGAAACGATATCTGAAGGACAAAAAACCGAGAAATAAGGACGAGTTGTTTCAATTAGTGCAGGAAAGCTGGTACAGCATATCAGTGCAAAAATTCCAACATTTAATTGAAGAAGAAGAATGGTCAATTTTGTCAAAAATAAGGGTTATCCAACAAAATATTAAAAATATTGTCAATTTTGTTTAGCTTTATGCAGGTATTTTTATATTTTCGCTGTCGTTTCTAATTATGTGACCAACCTGAATTCGATGCTTTTTGACTTAAGTTGATTTTCCTAAAAAATTAATTAAAATTTCAATTATTTTTTATATTAAACTCAAACATGACTTGTTACTTTGTAACTTCTAATTAATAGTTTTCATGTGGCGAAATATATATTAGAAATATATTACGAAAATCATATGCTGCATAGTCTTTTCTAATTATAAGACCACCACTGTAGGTATAATAACGCTCTGTCATCAAAATCCATTTCCGAGATCCTTAAATTCAAATAGACTAACAGACAGACAATAATTAAAAATAGATCAGATGAGCTCTGTAACATTCCTCAAGTCATAACCAGTAATTTTTTCAAAGACATTTTCAATGTACAGACACGACTTTTCTAGAGTTTAATTATACCATACTAGAAGGACCCGGCAGACGTTGTTCTGCCCAAATTTAGGGAAAAAATCGCACGATAAATAAAAAAGTTTGGAATATTTCGGTCTCTGGTCCACTTCCCGGAAAAAAATTACCCCAAATTTTAGCAAAAGTAAAATACTACCTTTGTACCAAATTTGAAGAAAATCGCACCATAAATAAAAAAGTTTGGACTCTTTCGACCCCTGGTCCACTTCCGCGAAAAAAGTTAACCTCAAATTTTAACAAAAGTAAAAGTCTACCTTTGTACCAAATTTGAAGAAAATCGCACCATAAATAAAAAAGTTTGGAATATTTCGGTCCCTGGTCCACTTCCCGGAATAAAACTTTACATAAACACTCTCCGGACTCCTACTGAGCTATCCTGTAAATATTAACAAAAGACGGCGCTGTAGTTCCGGAGTCTATAACATACATACATACATACATACATACATACGTACATACATACATACTATTTAATATATATAGATTATTGCCTACTGAAGAATTTACCTAATTCGAATATTGTATAGCAAAGGCGAAATTAAACCTGTGCCACTTCACTTTAGTTTTATTGAGAATTTTTTTTTTGAATTTTTACTTACATTATGATGTTTTTATATTTTCTCCACACAATTAGTCGGTTATTTGTTAAAAATATTCACTTATATTCACTTGACACAGTTTATTTATTGGAAATTGACACAATTTGTAGTTTATTTATTTCAAATATATTCACTCAAAAATGTAAATGGTGTAATGAAATGACACCAAATTTTTTGACATTTTTATTTAATTTTGACACTAAATGGTTTTTGACTAATTGTGTCAGGATGAATGGACATTCAAAAGTTGATTTGATCCCATATTATAGGTAAATTTTAGGGTTTTAGGGCAATCACATTCTCACCAATAACTAAATTAACGATACATTTATCGAAATATATCGAAGTAAAAATGAAACCCGGGACCATCCCCATTCGTTTGATACCCATATTGTAGGGCAATATTAAGGTTTTTGGGCAATCGAATTTTGACCGATAAGTTAGTTATCGATCAATTTATCGAAATATATCGAAGCCAAAATGAAACCTGGGGCCCTCCCCTTTCGTTTGATACCCATATTATAGGGTAATGTTAAGTTTTTTGGGCAATCACCGATAACTCAGTTATCGATAAATTTATCGAAATATATCGAAGTCCAAATATAACCTGGAGCTATCCCCTTTCGTTTGATACCCATATTGTAGGGCAATTTTAAGGTTTTTGTGCAATAACATTTTCACCGATAACTCAGTTATCGATAAATTTATCGAAATATATCGAAGCCCAAATGAAACCTGGCGCCATCCCCTTTCGTTTGATACACATATTGTAGGGTAATATTAAGGTTTTTGGGCAATCGAATTTTGACCGATAAGTTAGTTATCGATAAATTTATCGAAATATATCGAAGCCAAAATGAAACCTGGGGCCCTCCCCTTTCGTTTGATACCCATATTATAGGGTAATGTTAAGTTTTTTGGGCAATCACCGATAACTGAGTATCGGTAAATTTATCGAAATATATCGAAGTCCCAATGTAACCTGGAGCTATCCCCTTTCGTTTGATACCCATATTGTACGGCAATTTTAAGGTTTTTGTGCAATAACATTTTACCGATAACTCAGTTATCGATAAATTTATCGAAATATATACATCCCCTTTCGTTTGATAGCCATATTGTAGGGTAATATTAAGGTTTTTGGGCAATCGAATTTTGACCGATAACTTAGTTATCGATCAATTTATCGAAATATATCGAAGCCAAAATGAAACCTGGGGCCCTCCCCTTTCGTTTGATACCCATATTGTACGATATTTCTATACCTATATGTGAAATATCATAAGTATAGGTTCAATATACTTAGAGTTGTATGGAATAAAAAAAATTTGGAAAAGAAACGGTCCCTAGCAGGGTGGGAACCCCCAAAATTAAAAAAAAAATAGCCTATAGCTCCTTCCAGACTATAACCTGTAGGCGTGCCAAATTTCAACAAAATCCGTCCAGCCATTCTCACGTTTTTAGGGAACAAAAGCAAACGTCTGGACATCCAAACATCCAAACATCGCTACATTCACATTTATAATATTAGTAGGACTATATAGATAAACCGCAATATCGAAAAGTTAAAAGGAAAGCTGTGGTCATGCCCTCTTGTTTGACACCCAACAAACAACATTTTGACCGATAACTCATTTACCGGTGAATATATTGAAAAGTTAAAATGAAAGCTATGGCTTGACACTCTAATGCGTGTAAATTTGAATGTTTTATTGGAACACCATTTTTACCGATAACTCATTTATCGAGAAACATATCGAAATAACGAAAAGTTAGAATTAAAGCTGCCCCTTTCGTTTGATACCCATATTGTAGAGAAATTTTAAAGTTTGCGGGCATCACATTTTGATCAATAACTCAGTTACCGATAAATGTATCGAAATAAATTGAAGTCCAAATGAAACCTGTGGACTTCCGCTGTCGTTTGATACTAACATTGTAGGATAATTTTAATTTTTTTGGACAATCACATTTTGACTTATAACTAAGTATCGATAAATTTATCGAATTATATCGCAGTTAAAATGAAGCCTGGGGACTTCCTCTTTCGTTTGATACCCAGGAGAGTATTTATATAGGGGCAACATGGGCAGCTGCCCAGGGCGCCGTTTCAATAGGGGCCCCAAAACTAAGACAAGAAAACATTTTTTTTTATTTATCAAAAACGAATTTTTTTTGAATATTACAACGCGCCACTATCAAACAGACCGCTTGTCAAGCTAAAAAACTGAAATTGTTTGCTTTTCACCAACGCGATCCGACAACAAGTACGTGTGACCCGACGATATTCCACGGACGAACTCTGTACCAGACTAAACGACTACCTGCGCGATCTTTCCCGCTTCTTCACAGAGCGGAACCTGACTCTGTCCCCGACTAAATCTACGGCGACGTTATTTACCACGTTGAATGCGCAGATGGGGCAGGAGTTGAATGTCCACGTAGATGGTGTTCCACTACCTACTGTCAACCGCCCCAAAATTCTAGGGGTTACATTCGACAATAGCCTCACCTTCGCTAATCATGCCACCGCAATAGCTTCAAAGGTATAATGCCGCAACAAGATCCTCAAGTCACTGGCCGGTAGTACTTGGGGCAAAGACAAAGAAACGTTGCTGGTCACCTATAAGGCTATTGGCCGACCGGTTATTGATTATGCTGCGCCCATATGGTCGCCTAACCTTCACGACACCAACTGGAGGAAATTGCAGGTCTGCCAAAATACCGCCATCAGAACTGCGACGGGTTGTTTGCTTATGTCTCCTGAGTCTCATCTTCACCAGGAGGCTCAAATGATGAACTGTCACCGACCCAGTCATCCAAATCGACAGCTATTGGATGAAACTCCGCCCCCTAGAGACATAAGGAAAAATCTCCGAAAGCATTATGATGAGATCCGGCATCACACTTCGGTCTGGTTATTGCAATAGGCTGAACTCCTATTTGTCCAGACTGAACAATACCATACCGAACACATCCCCTGCATGCGGTATGGCCCCCCATGACACGCAACATCTCTTTTCGTGTTCTTCGGAACATACTCTTCTAACTCCTTTATCACTTTGGTCCAACCCTGTTGAAACAGCACGTTTCCTTGGACTTCCGTTAGAAGAGCCCGATGACAACTAGGAGTGTCCTGGCCCTTTGGGGAGGGCGAAGCACTGCTAACAACAACAACAACAACCCGACGATATTCGATTGCCTCCGTTGCTGCGGTAACCATCATTCAAATGTTGAGGTGGCCCTTAGGCTTAAAAGTTTTAGCAGCTTGTATGCAGTAAATGACGTGAAAGATTCAAATTTAATTGAAATTTCAAATTTAAAAATCAAGTAGGCATTGAAGTATTTTTTCGGGAAAAGAATGAGCTCACTTTTTCAAAGGAAACCAAGATCGGAATATTTTCTGTTTCTGGTTAATTTGAATAGTTCGCGCCTCTATACAATGCGCTGCGTACATTTTATGTAATCTTTAAAGTCGCTCCGAGTTAAAAATATCAAAAAAGTGTCAGTGAACATAGAAGAATGAGTGCAAATATGAAAAAGTTAAGCGGCGCAGCTACAAAAAACGTACAGCCGAGAAAGTGCAGAAAGACAAAGATTTACTGTCGAAAATCCCTAAACTTGATTATTTTTTTCAAACTCCTCGAAAAGAAAATGACTCCGTTGTTGATCATAACCTAAAAGGTAAAAACGCATAAGTTAATTGAACGACAGCTAGGTTAGCCCATGTATATTCTGGGATAATTTGACTGTGGAATTAGAAGAGAGACGCAAGGCATATGATAAAATCAGCAAAAAATGTATGACTATCCTCAAGGCGAGCGAATTGTCTTCTAACGAAGAAATCAGAATGGAATCGAAGGCTCTGATATCTACGTTCTCGTCTGATTTGGAACCAGCAACTGATGATGAATTCATCCATTTTTTTGCTTATTGCAAAGAAAATAATATTAAGACGAAATCCTCACCGAATGTTATGAAGCTGATTCGGTCCGATGATTTGAGCACAATTTATCCGAACGTTGACATCGCATATAGCATGTTTGCTACCATGGCAGTGACTAATTTCAGCGCCGAAAGGTCTTTTTCTTGTTTGTAAAGAATAAAAAATTACCTTCGCTCCAAAATGACTGAAGATCGACTCAACAATTTAGCACTGCTTTGTATTGAATCTGATATTCTTCTCTCTTTGAATTTTGAACAATTGATTACAGATTTTGCCTCCCAAAAAGTAAGGGGCAGGTGTTTTTGAATTATCTTTTCCATGTGTCTGTGTTATTAGTTTTCTGACAATCTATAAGTTTCCTGAAACTAAAAATATTTTCTGATACGCATCATTATATCGCACACTAAATCAAAAAGAGTCACAACTCAAAATCCGAGTAACTTTCAGTTAATTGCTTCTGGATCGCACAAAAGTGGTTTGATTTTTAAAAACTTGACATCAATGTGCTCTTTAAAGAGTAACGATAATAGTCAAAAAGAAAAATATTGTATGTATTGGCTGCACTACTTTTTATTAGACAATCTATGCCAAGAAAGCGACCTAAAAAAATTTTGAGTTGTGACTGTTTTTGATTTAGGGTGCGATATGTATATGTAAATAAGAATGAAATAAATATTCTTTCTAAGAAAACTCGAATCAAATTTTTTGCATCCGTAAAATAAGGCAGTAATGAAATGTTACCACACGAAGGCAAGTACGGTTTTTTTGGAAGGGTGTATGAATTACCCCCAACGAATTAACCCCCACCGGGCAAAATGACTTAAGCCCCACCAATTTTTCCACGAAATTAAAAATGGCAGAAAGTGGGGCTAAAGTCATTTTCGTTGGGACTAATTAATTTTTTTTTAGTGGCGATTCTGTCATGTAAGAACCCCCACGTTTGTCATTTTTGGTGGGGAAAGATTCACTGAGACATTGGTAGGGCTTAAGTCATTTTGCCCGGTGGGGGCTAATTCATACACCCTTTTTGGAAATATTGGGGCGCGGCTTGATTTGTTTGCCCAGGGCGCCTTACGAGGTAAATCCGCCCTTGTTGATACTCATAATGTAGGCAAATTTTGAAGTTTTAGGGCAACCTTATTTTCACCGATAACTCTGTTATCGATTAATTTATCAAAAAAATATCATCTCTTTGAATCCTTCCAGATCACAGAGAATATGTGTACAAAGTTTCATACTGCTAGGTGCATTAGGTTTCGCGTAAAAACGTTACAAACATTGTAACTTTCACATTTATATATTAGTATGATTTCCTCACTCTTACTTTTTTCAAAAAAAAAGGTAACTTAAAAGTTCTATTCACTCTATTACTAAAGAACTTTGTATAAAAATGAAAAAGCTATTTAATTGGTACTACACAGTCTGTACCTTTTCCAAGACTCCCTTTACTTTATTCACTTTAAATTCATACAAGTCTTACTGAAAATTGATAACAATAGGCACATACATTTTCATATGCCGTTAGGTCAAAAGCGATGTAGATAATATGTATCTACTCATAAAAAACATGCACCTTGTACATAGTGTCACAGCAAAATATTAATACATATACATAAGGGGTATTCGGAATCACGATGCAAGGGCATTGCATCGTTGCATAGCAAATTATTATTGCAAAATAAT
This sequence comes from Sphenella marginata, assembly GCA_951509765.1. Classification (NCBI taxonomy): domain Eukaryota; kingdom Metazoa; phylum Arthropoda; class Insecta; order Diptera; family Tephritidae; genus Sphenella; species Sphenella marginata. Next base: position 60,082,654 of record OX608079.1, on the reverse strand, counting down.
GTCAAGCCAACAACAAAATACATCCGGATGCAAATGTCAAGCAATTTGCAGAATGCAACACCAAAAATCTATTGCATAGCATATTTTGTTGCATTGCATTTCTAGAAACAGCTGTTGAATTATGACTGCTGTCACACATTCAATATGTATCGCGATCCGTATTGATGGGTCGGCTTGAATTTAGAATAGCTCCATCTCCCAAATTAAAAAAAAGTGACCGGGATCGATAGATATTATTAAGGTAAGTACAAATATATATTTTTTTTGGCGGAAACAACAACAACAAGAATTATTAAGGGTCAAAATTCATTTAAAACGTTTTTTAAAATCAAGATTTTACAAAAACTAATGAAACGGTTTTCAAAAATTTAGGTAGGTAAATGAATTACCTTTCATTTCATGTAGCCTTTGCCTCGTTGATATAAAAAAGCTTTCAATTTTGCATATACGCGGTTTTGTACCCCAAGAAACGTTACATCAAATGAAAGGTAATTCAATTACTTATCCAATGCAGAAAAAAATAATACACGGGTCAATTTTTCTAGTCGATTTGTGTCGTTCCACCGTGTAAAGGTTGAACGTAAAATCGACACGTTTAAATCAGCCTTCAAGCCGATCCATCAATACGGATAACGATTTATATTGAACGTCTGCAGCATGCAATCGAACAGCTGATCTGCTCACACGTTTGCAATTAGAGTTGACAAAGGGCGCTCACGATTCGGTGCATTTTTATGCAATTGCATAATTTTGTCAACCCATATGCTATTTATTATGAATTCCCTTATACATTTGTAAGGTAAATGATGTGAGCAATTAACTGTGCTGTATAGACATATGTACGTCAATTCAAAGAGAATATTTGGGTAACACAAAATAGGACACCTGTTTGCTGACTTGGGCGTAGCGACCGTTAACTCGTGAGGGGGGCTTCTTGAGTAAACAAACAAACTTTAAAATAGTAATTACATATTACGTTGGTTTAAAATGTGGGAACAGCATATTTCTATCGAATGCATTTTCATGTAATATTACTGCACTGGGTTCATATACTAAATTATTTTTATGTTCATATTCGATGTTGCAATTAGCATTTGATGTAGGTTTTTGCTGTCGTTCTAGTTTTGCAAGCTCGAGACCAGTTAACAATAATTCACTTTGAATTTTTTTTGCCATTTTTTTGGATAAAAATTGATAATTGGAGAAAAATTACAAAGATAAATCAGAGCGATGGATAGGATTACATGTTTCAGAGTTTCCAGGCTTATCATCAGATCCCTTCTCGGACACTGGGATATGAACCAGAATGATATAATATGGAGTATGTAATTACATCATACATATCAAACGGTATATAGCTTATGCAGAGGCTAACTAGTATGCCGATTGGTATGATGCTGACGCAGAAGCGGACAGTTGCTATACCGTAGTTGAAAAAAGCTACATAACTAGTTTAACCGGTTTGACAAACTAGTACTTGAGTAGTAGACAACTAGTAGTATTGACTGCAAGGTTCACTTTCAATTGGTGATACTGGCATCTTTTTTTGCCACTAAAGCAAGATAATCAAAAAATGTATTATTTAATCGGGTATAGGAAACACCACAAACTGTGGAACTCCTAATACTAATTACAAAACTTATATATTACAGGTAAGTTAAGTTTTTAATTCTGTGCTATAAAATGTCTGCAGGGATGTTCAAAACTGTTTGTTGTAATCTTTACAAAAAAATATTGCACACTTCAAAAGTGCATAAAAATAATTGGCGTCAAGCCCAGGGTTCGGAATTAATTATTATTATGAATGTTTAAGTAAGGAATTAATTATTACTAGTATCGCCCGTGGTCGAAATTCGACCAATTTAAATTTTCTTCAGCTCCTCTAAAAATAAAACTTTGAAATAAAATACTTATTTGATGTTGTACAGGATTTAGCACAATTTTTTTGGGCACACAAATAAAAGCAAGTGGCAGCTCCTGGATTACTGCATATGAATGATAGCAGAGGGATTTGCGTGGTTTTCGTAGTTTTTAAAAAGTGCGAAATTTTGCGAAGTGGTGATGCCACTCAAAGTTTTCACACATTAGGATGGTAGTACAACAGAGTTAGGGTATTAATATATACTAGTTTTTAAATTTTATTGAAAATAAGAGCTCAATTGATAAATGTCCGTGAAGGCCTTTTCGTACGTTATAGAAGGCTCCACTCACTCACGCTCACGTGCGTTAATTTGATCCACAAAGGCTCGAGCCAACAAAGGAAACATTTGCCAGAAGAAGCAAATTGGTGAGTTGGTACTAAAGTAAAGGTCTTGCCATTTCCACACCACCCATGAGGTGGCAATTGAAGCATCCTCGGGAATAACTTTCTAAGTGACAAAATTATAATTTTAAAAATGTTTTAATTTACTTCTTTCAACTGTTTCTTTAACTTTTACTTTTACATACTTCATATTATCAGTTTTACACCAACATAATGTACATATGTATGCCAATTTACATTACCCTACTATTTCTAGGTGTTTTTGCAGTTATGGCGTGCAAAAATTTTAGAAAATTTGTTCTGTACAATGCATAAGAGCAGGAGAGTCAAAATAAATTGCATTTCGCCGAAGGCCACACTAAGGCAACGAAAAAATGTACCGAAATAATCGGTAGCACTTTAGCTTTGGGGTCAAAGGGTAGAAGTTATGAAAAATGTTGAGTGCTACATCAAAACATGCGGTTCGGTGTCCCTGATAATAATATGCAGGCGGAAGGTCAATACTATAAGCCAGTCAAAATTTATCAACAAAAGACCTTAAGTACATTTTTTACTTGGCCTTATGTTATTGATTTTGTTAGAAGAACTTCAGAAATTTTCAGTAGAGGACCAGCCCCCATGCACCCAACAACGGTTTTTATAGTGCTTTAATTCAATATTTCATTATCAACTCATGGCAGTGTTATATGATGCATTTAAACTTCATTTGTACATATATTTTTGTTTATTTATGCCTGCAGATACGTTAATTTGTCATATTTTTGAAAAATAAGTTTCGAAAAATTTATTTACCCCTTCAAAAGTCCAATTAAAAGCAAAACCTTTAAAATTCCCAAAATATATGATGAAAATACCCATACTCAGTTTTACTCTACTTTCACGGAGTGGCACCAATGACAAATGTTATAAAAAATGTGCATTTTGACAGCGCTCTCTCGAAACGAAGAGTCTCAAATCTATTTATCTATGGTTAGTAAAAGGAATGAGGGCAAAATATTTGAAAATTTGAGCAAGTGTTTCACGGGTAATCGCTTACGTGGGGTACCGAGCGCTAATACACAACCAAAAATGTAGAGATATGTATCGGGAGACTCGCTTTGGTCCCAGGAGCATGAATATAACTCCGCTGAAGCAATATTTTTAGTAGCTTGCGAGATATTTGCAGTTAAAGTTCAGAATTATCTGTCATTTTCATGTGGTTGTTGTAATGACATTACCCTGTGAGAAAAGAGTGGCACGCAGAAGGACATCATCGTGGCGGTAGCCACGGCTATGGCAACCACCTGGAGTTGGAATGGCGTAGCCCAGGGTTATTTTTTGAAGCGCGGCCGAAAGCCGCCTACGCGGAAAGGTGTTCTGCACATAAAAAACATGGATCGGGCCCCTAAACCCGGGGGTTTAATGAAAATATTGGTTGAGCGGAGTTATATTCATGCTCCTGGGACAGAAACGCGTCTTTTGATACCTATCCCGACATTTTTGGACGCGTACTAGCGCTCGGTTTTCCACGTAAACGATTACCGTTTCACGCACCGAGTAGCAGAAACCAAATGCGCAGAAATTTTCGGCAGAGAGGATGACGATATCTCAATTTTTCGGTAACGTTTATAATCGCATAGCTTCCCCTCATAAGTATGTATGAATATGTATGTATGTATGTATGTAAAATGAATGAGTTTTAAAATCTTTGAGCTTACAGCCCAATAAGCAAAATACGGTTACTATAAGCTTACAATAAACTTACTTTTGTAATCTTTTAGCTTGGAAAACGTTTACTATAATCATTGGAAAACGTTTGGAAAACATTGTACACTCAACGAAAGTGGTCCCTTTTTAATCAATTGGAATTGATGCTTGGAAAACAATGTTTAATAAACATTTTATTCAATGTATAGTAAGGGTTTGTTGAAAACTGATTGATAAAACTCCAATTTGGGCGAGAACGGTGAAAACGGGTCAATAGCCTAACGAATATGTTGTGGGATTTTGCTCAGAAGGTTGCGAGTTCGAATCCCGACCATTTCCTTAATTTTTTTGTTTTTTTAATAAATTCTTATTTGGTGCAAGAGGATATGCAGTCTACATCTGCAAGGCAAATTTGTGCATTTTTTCTGAGAAGCCTTTCATGACACCCGTTTTAAAAAACCTTTTCAAATAATTTTTCATGTTGCCTGTACAGGGGTTCGAACCTAGGTCCTTCTGTGTGGTAGGCCAGCTGCACTACCGTCACACCACGATGCCCATATAACAAAATCAATATAAATGAAGCAAATAAAATTTCAAACATTATTTTTCAAAACTGAGAAGTTTTTCAACTCGCTGAGAGTTCACCTCAAGGTATTTCTCCAAGGCTACCACACCATTGGAAAAACATATCTGAACGTTTGTGAAATTTTTTTGTTACAAACTCGTTTGGAAAACATTTACTTTTTACGCTTGGAAAACATTGTTTAATAAACTAGCTTACTTCACTGTTTATTGGGAGGATTGCCCATATGCGTGAGCGTGTAAGCTAAAGCAGCCATTATGCATACTTAGCATAGACTTGACTTGACTTGGAACTGCCACTTAGCGTTCTGTTTAATGAAGTTTGCATGTATCCGATTACCCTACCTGACTTGACTTAGAATTCTGTTGAGTTTTGATTTTTTATGTAAATTCTAAGTTTAGTGAGCGCCGTGAGAGAACTGTGTGATGCCATACCGTTTTTTTAACATTTTGAATAAAATCCTCCAACTATTCTATAGGGATAAGAATTTTTGGATGTACTGTCAAATAAATTGAATTCAAATTAGGCTAACCTAAAAAAATTTTTTTTTCCTCCCAAAATGCTTTATAGTTTTTTTTTGGCATTGACTATATACTGATTGTAGATAAGCTCAGAAAATCGAAACCTAATGCCAAGAAAATGCGTTTTGGTACTTTTTACTGAGTTATATGTAAAAAATCACACGATTACTTTTAAAAAACAATTCGATTTGGGAAACTTTTACTCTTATTTGAAACTGGCTAGTGTGTTCTCTTGCTATTTTTCTAAGTGCTAAGTGACAGTTCTCAAGTATGCATAATGGCAGCTAAAGCCATGAGTAGTTAAGATGGATTTCTTAGGCTTCAAATGATGTTGTACAGGATTTAGCACAATTTTTTTGGCACACAAATAAAAGCAAGTGGCAGCTCCTGAATTACTGCATATGAATGATAGCAGAAGGGTTTGTGTGGTTTTCGTAGTTTTTAAAAAGTGCGAAATTTTGCGAGGTGGTGATGCCACTCAAAGTTTTCACACATTAGGGTGGTAGTACAACAGAGTTAGGGTATTAATATAAATACTGCTGAAATTTTTCATAAGGTAATGAAAACATACACCAACTGAAGTGATTAGATTTCGGCTTGTAGTAAGGCTACAGATGATTTTCAACAACATTTGAAAGCTAATAACTCCTGCTTTACATTTCTTTGCATGGATTTTGATGTTTTTCTTTTTTCTCTTCTATTCTTCAAAATTCCTCTTCTGGTGTTGCTATCAAAATATTTTATTCTGTATAACTAACTTCATTCTTAGTATGAAAAATCCATTTTCTGCTTAGAAAATATGCTTTTCCAATATTTTATTGTTGTAGACTACTACTTTTTTAGTCTCATGATGCAATAAACAGGTGATCGCATGGTTACATACACTCGTGAGTACGTAATTTGTGTAATGTATTTTGTTGTTGTACTTTGTGTGCGTACTGTCAAAACTACACTGAAAAATGGGCGTAATGTCAAAATTAAAGAAAAAAAACTTTTTAATCAGCTGTCTCATGCCACGACCTTCTATAGTTGGATCATGTTTAGTCTCTTTTAAATGGAATAAATTGGTCACATTTGTTCGAGCATGTCCTATGAAGACACTAATTGTACAATTTTTATACCAAAATGGGTATAAATGTATACTACTTGCAGGACACCTGACTTCGATTCTCGGGATTCTCGGTGAAGACAAAAATGGGAATTTTTTTTTTTTTTAAATTCTTTTAAAGCAAGGAAAATTATTTAAAATGACTTTCCAGCGTCTACTTACAGCTTTGCTCTAAATGAGACAATTGGTAATATTTTTCTGGCCAATCTTCAATAAAGTAAAAAAAAAAAAATATTATGATAAAAGGTTTTCATATGTTATATGTTTCAAGGCAAATTTAATTTATAAAAAAAAAACTTAAACTGCCCCGAACCCGTGTTTGATCCTGTAAACGCACGCATCAGAGCCGGCACCCTTACCACCTGCGCTACTGCTGTATCATGTATATCATTTCTGTTGTGAATCAGAGACTTTATCTACTGGGGCGTAGATGTCGCTGAGGGTAATGGTGAAATTCTTGCGCAAGGCGCGCACTGCTCCATCTAGCGTACAATGAAACAGTCAGATACTGTAGCTTTGGCTTTTGGTAAAAGCTTTTATATATGTTGTGCTGTTGGAGATTACAAAATAGCTGGAGAGTTTTGGAAAGTTTGTAGACTTCTTTTTTGTTTAATAACAAATAAACAAAGCATAATTTTAAAAAACAGTAGAAATAGTCCATACCAAGAAGGCAATATAACTTTTATAGGGATCTATCTATAAATACTATATGAAGTTGGGCTGCGAAAATTACTATGGGGAGTGTGTTAGCCTATTAATATATAGATTATGAATGTTCAAGTAAGCTCATATAGGTTCTTACACGCGGACCTGAACATTAAAAAAATTGCATTTGTATTCACAACGCGTAAATAAATCGTTGTCGTTCACATTGAAAATTTCCTGTAATTTTCCAGGGGATGTTGTAGACACAGATATAAGATGTTATAAAAATTTTAAAAGGGTGTTCTGCGCAGAAATACTGGGGACCGTGTTGGACCGGCTGAGCGTGATTTATTATAAGGGCTGTCAAAGGCTGCCTATGCAGAAATGTCTTCTGGTTTTCTATTTGGGATCGGACCTTGGTCAATTTTCGCTAACAACATTTCCCTGAAACAAAATATTTCCCCCTTCGAGTATTGATACCGAAACCAAAATTCTTCTTTTGATACCTCTCCCGACTTTTGTGTATTAGCAGTTTACTTTGGATTAATATTATTGCATAACTTAAAACTGTGTTTTCTGGCTTTCTGTTTAATGCGTTTCCTCAGTATTTTTAACTGCTTTTTGGAATTTGAATTTTAATCCAAAAGAATAACATTTTTACACACAACCCAGTGGGAAAAGGTAATGTATAGGAATACATAAAGCAATACACTGTACATAAAAACGTGCATGAATTTTACTACAACGATGTCATAGGAAAAGTAATGTGTCGCTCGCAACAAACAGAAACGACAAAGTATACCTTATACTACATTGACACTGCACCGCATTAGGTAAATCCAAATGAGTCTTTTCAAACCCGTTTACACTATCGCATTTGCATTTTATTTGACATTTCCCTAGTACCGAAACTTTAAAAGCAATGCGTTCCACAAAATTGTAACAAAATGCGATGAAATCAGTAATTTGGGAAATGCGATTTGTATTGGGACGCAAATGCTTGGAGCGTTTTTTTTGCATGAGGTTGAAGCAGTTGTCTTCTTAGGACTTTTGAGTCCTTTTATCCTCTAACAAAATAAGGTGTTCTTAAAGTCATAGGGGATCCATGTCCCTAATATGCCCAAGGCCCCCACAAGTTAAAGACGACTCTGCCACGGTGGCCGAAAAAGTGAGTTTTATTATACTAGGCTAGGTTTTTATGTTTCGAATCCCAAGTCTATCTGTTATACAGGGAATAATAATTCGTTTGTTACTCGTCTTACTTTTGATTTTCCATATACACATCCGTATATACATACGTCGTTCGGATGTAAGTATAGTAAAAAAGGCATATAACAATCGAAGGAATTGCAGCAGTACGGTCAAACCATCGTATAATTATGTATTTGTATTTCCCTATGAAATTTTGAAATAGCTGGTGAAAGAAGCAAACAATTTTAGTTTTACTATCTTTCAGTCAGAAATTCGAAACATAAATTAGGCTGTGAAAAAACTGAAAAATATGTATGAAAAATGAAAAAACTTAAATACAAAAATCTAATAGCTTAAAGCCTCAGCAAAATGCTCTAGTTTATTTTTCTGCTGATTGTTGAAGCTCCTTTCCGGTCAACTTACTGCTGAAGTAACATGAAAACAATTTTTTTTTACATTGCTTATTTTTAGTTGCTGAAATATTTTTGAACTATAAATGTAGGCTGCAAGCAAATTTTGGAATCTGACAAAAAAATTATTTCTAGTTAAGCTAAAAATTTCAAACTTTTGTTATTTTTCAGCCAGCAATTCAAACCCTGCTTTTAATAAATGAAAAAATGCATTACAAGGGACACATTACTTCTTGTAATAAATTTTAAAAATGAAATCATGCATTACATGAGGCATTTACCATTACCACCCTATAATAGAAAAAATGCATTATTTGCAAATTACCAACTGAGCAATGTAGCCTCCTAGTCCAAGGTGTAACCGTGCCTTTGCAATATGTAAGCATCCAGGAGATCTCATCACAGTCTATATTTTAAAAGCACATGTAATCTCGGGCAACTTTTGGAGCAACATGGACTTACACTTCGCCATGCCAAGAAGCTTAACGTATGGCAAGATGAGTATACTAAATAAATATAAGAAGCAGACGTTTCTTTTTGGATTTCAAATTTTATTTGAATTTTCTTTGATTTGTTATCTTGCAGTCAGTTGCATTTTAGAATAAACAATTGGATTTTAGAAAGGGCAAAATGGATTTGGAATTGGGGAGTTGCATGCAAAAGAAGCACTTCTATGAAAATTTTGTTTTCAGATATTCGTGTTTTAAACCTTTGAAGCATTGTAACTTTTTTGTTGATGAAGTATTTAGAAAAAATATTGATATTATTGTTATCTAGTATATTATCTTTTAACTTGGTACAGTTATAAAAGCGACACTTCACATCGTTAGCCAAAAACGATAAAATAAATCGGTGATAAATGTGCCCTTTTTGCATATAACCAGGAAAGCGAAGGACACATCTTGTTTTAACTTTATAAAAACGTGTATTCTGCAAATATTAATAATGTTTTATTTCAAGCAGACTTTTATTATGGAACCTAGTACACATATTTACACACCTAAAAGCATTAAATGGCGTCGAAATGATTTTAACTTATATGTCGTTCACGGGTACTTATTTCCATAAAAGACCAAGAATTGGGTCAGGGTCCAAAGAAATAAGCATAGGTATCGCTAACAATACCAATAATTAAAAAAAAAAGTACATACATATATAATGATGAACAAGGCATTTTTTGTTTGTAAAGAACAAATTATTTTTATTTTATACAATATTTTTAATAATCCAAATCACTATTACTATCTTCTGCATCAGATAATTAATAAGAAACAGTGTATATGCGCTAGTAAATATAGTACTCTTATACCAGTTCGAATATTTTTTTCCAATTATTGCATTAAATCTTTTAGTTTATTAAATTTTTCTGGATTAATTGTTGCGGAAGGTACAGACATCAAATTAATTTCTAAATTTTCTTCTTTTTTCGTCTTTCAAAGGCTAAAGGAACAATAGCATTAATTAATGTTTTCACCAGCTAGTATTTTTACTGAAGAGGTATAATTCAGAAAGCAATACGTTTTTAATTTAAAGTTGTTATTCGTTTTGCGAAAAAAGTTGTTAAGCTCTTGGTCCCAACTTTTGATATATACTGCTGCTTCGATAACCAGAAAACGTGATGGATTTTTTCGGCATTCGAATTTTTGCGAATTTTGAATACACTTTTAAAAAATAATTCACATTATTTACAAAAAATTAGTTGAAATAGTTTTGCAGATGCAGAAATTGGTGAAAAATGCAATAAAATGGATACATTTATATCTATTCCGGGTAGTATATAAGAAAAACACTGTACGAGCGTAGGCGCAACAAATCATAAATGTAAAAAAAAAATATATATATTTAAGGGCACTGCACTTCACTCACCTTTGCATTCACTACCGGATTTATGGTTTTTAAAAATTGTAAATATATTTATTCGGTGTTGCTCAGGCGATATGCGACCGTTTTGCGCTATATTTTACGAATTGTGTTTTTTGTTTACAATGTGTATGTGTTTGGTGTTGACAATTAGTTGGTGCGTGACTATGTAAGTGTGTGTGTGTGGTGTGGTGAATGCTGGCGGCAGGGTTGCACCCGCCAGTGTTGTGCCTAATCTAGCCAAATAACAACTACTCATATATAGCCCAACATTTTTTGATGTTGCTAAGCCAGTTTAAAAGATATCAAATATATATTTGGAGGGGAGAGAAAACATAGATTATTCTTTCTAATTAGCCGTTTTACGCAAAAAAGGCACATTTCACTTAGTGCCCTTTTTGTATGCAACTCCTCAATTGCCAATTTGATTTTAGAAAACGAATTTGATTTTAGAAAATGTCAATTCGATTTTAGAAAACTGAATATTGTCTAGTGTGACTTTGGAAAGGGTCAATTGCCACACTTGGATTGTATGTAGATCATGTACGCACGTGCATCACCCTTTTTTTGGACATTGCTACCGCATTAACGTCGCAGCAGCGACAACAAGGAGGTTGAAGTGCTCTAGGAAAAGTGAACACGAAACGATCACTTACCAAAGCATTGGGTAAGTAAATAACATTTCCTTTTGTAATCGTCAAAGTAAAATTTTCGGAAGAACTTTGTTTTGCATAAAAGAAATATTAAATTGTTGTAATTTTTCAGGGTTTACTAACTGTGATTGGGACAAGCAGTTTTTAAAAATAAAATTATACTCTAAATATATTAATACTGTTGTAAATCTCCAACGAAATGCTTGTGATGCCGCAACGAGTAGACATAATACAATAACAATATACAATGTAATACGGTAAATATTTGTTTTGAGAAACATCTATTTTATATCTGGTGACTGAATTCTAAATAAAGTTATTTGTAATTTAATTTTTCAATTTTCGTGTACATTTAATTTGAACTAACCTACTACGTCCTTCGCTGGGGGTAGATACCTTGCCGTGGTGCGAAGGTTTAGTCGCTAAACACAGGGTGCGGTTATCCCCGAGAGACAGCCCCGCAAGGAGCTATGTCAAGGGGTTAGGTGTACTTCCTCTGGAGAGCGTTGACTAAGATCTACCCCCAACCCAGGGTGTTATGCGATACCGTGCCCATTGGACGTTTGCAGCCGGGAGGTAAATCGTGGCTGTATTTCTACGGGGCCTCTCTGACACCGGACCGCCTCAGAGAGTAACTTTGATCTTACCGCGGTATGGGGCACTGCCGCGGCGGACAATACCTATAATTTGATCACAAGTTGGCACTGTCACACGAGTGGTCGTACGAACAAGATAAAAAAAACAATACCCAAACTACAATTTCCTCCTCTTCCTCACGGGGGAGGTCAGCCACCGCGCAAGCGCTCAAAGCACATCCACGCCCAAGCCTCGCTTCGACCAGGGGGGCAACCCCACACCCACAACACTCGAGCGACCTGATGGGGGTCGGCACCAGCACGGTGGTAAGTGCAGTTACGTCGGCAACTACAAACGGCGCTGCGCCTGCTGATGCCGAACGTCCATCAAGGACAGCTACCTCAACCGCTCTCCCCACAAGAGGTAAAGGTGAAGGAGGGCGCAACCATGTCACCGACCTGGCGAATGACCGCGAGGGCAACTAAGGGTCAGCTCCCCTTAAATATCCCTCCCAATCGCCGTACGCGGTAGTGAACCCAGTCACGCTGGCAATGGCGCCGCACCCACTGATGCTGAACGTCCTTCAGGTAGCGGCACGGCAGCCGTTCTCCTCACAGCTCTGGCAGGGGTCTCACGACCCAGGCGCAAAGAGGCAAAGGTGAAGGAGGGCGCAACCAAGTCACCGACCGAGGGAATGACCACGAGGGCAACTACGGGTCAGCTCCCCTTAAATATCCCTCCCAAACGCCATACGCAAAGGGAGAAAAGGAAGGACTCTAAGGTCCTCAAGAAATACGAGGGGGTTTCGCTGGATACGTTGTCCCAAAATGCCAGGAACGCGGTGGCGAGGGAACGAGCTCTTCTACCGGAGTTCCAAAGCACTACGGTGCCAACTGTGTGTCTGTGTGTCCTTTATAGGCGTCCAAAGTACTCAACCGATTTTAATGAAAATTTCACAGTATATTCTTGAGACAATGGGTTATAGCATAGGCATGGGTTAAAGCCACGCCCACTTTTATTGTGTTTTGTTTGTAGTTCAATAATGGCCAAAGTTTATTGTCGATATCTTTTAAACTTTCCAGATTGGTTCAGAAGATTGTTGTGTACGATTTAGGCTATATTAATTTTTGAAAAAGTGGGCGGTGCCACGCCCCCAGGCTATATAAAATTTAAATCTACATAACTATTAACATATTGGGTCTATATTAAAGATATTTGGATATGTGTGTCCTTTTGTCAAGATTTATATAATTATGGACAAGTGGTCGGTGCCACGCCCACTTTTATTGTGTTTTGTTTGTAGTTCAATAATGGCCAAAGTTTATTGTCGATATCTTTTAAACTTTCCAGATTGGTTCAGAAGATTGTTGTGTACGATTTAGGCTATATTAATTTTTGGAAAAGTGGGCGGGGCCACGCCCCCATTTTTTGTGTTTTGTTTGTACTTCAACAATGTCCAAAGCTTTTGGTGGATTTCTTTTAAACTTTCCAGATTGGTTCAGAAAATTGTTGTGAACGCTTCAGGCTATATCAATTTTTGGAAAAGTAGGCGGTGCCACGCCCCCAGGCTATATAAAATTTAGATTCTTCATTACTCTGAACATATTGGGTCTAAATTAATGATTTTTGGATATGTGTGTCCTTTGGTCAAGATTTATGTAATTTTGGAAAAGTGGGCGGTGCTGCGCCCACATTTTTTGTGTTTTGTTTGTACTTCAATAATGTCCAAAGTTTTTGGTGGATCTCTTTTAAACTTTCCAGATTGGTTCAGAAAATTGTTGTGTACGATTCAAGCTATATCAACTTCAATAATGTCCAAAGTTTTTGGTGGATCTCTTTTAAACTTTCCAGATTGGTTCAGAAAATTGTTGTGTACGATTCAGGCTATACCAGTTTTTGGAAAAGTAGGCGGTGCCACGCCCCCAGGCTATATAAAATTTAAATTCTTCATAACTCTGAACATATAGGGTCTAAATTAATGATTTTTTGATATGTGCGTCCTTTGGTCAAGATTTATGTAATTTTGGAAAAGTGGGCGGTGCCACGCCCTTTTTTGTATTTTGTTTGTACTTCAATAATGTCCAAAGTTTTTGGTGGATCTCTTTTAAACTTTCCAGATTGGTTCAGAAAATTGTTGTGTACGATTCAAGCTATATCAACTTCAATAATGTCCAAAGTTTTTGGTGGATCTCTTTTAAACTTTCCAGATTGGTTCAGAAAATTGTTGTGTACGATTCAAGCTATATCAATTTTTGGAAAAGTAGGCTGTGGCACGCCCCCAAGCTATATAAAATTTAAATTCTTCATAACTCTGGACATGTGTGTCCCTTGGTCAAGAATTATATAATTTGGGAAAAGTGGGCGGAGCCACGCCCATATTTTTTGTATTCAATACTTTTTTTGTACTTCAATAATGTCCAAAGTTTATGGTTGATCTGTTTTAAACTTTTCCAATACGTTAAAATCTTCGTTGGGTACGACATACATAGGCTACATTTGTAAATTTTTTGGAAAAGTGGGCAGTTCCAAGACCACAAGCTAAGTAATCTTTCAATTCGTTTTATCCCTGAATGTATTTGCTTTAGTGACATTTTAACGTTCTTAAATCTTAATCAAAGCACTTAATTTTTTTTGTTTGTTATTGTCGTTAAGACATATCCAGAGTATTATAGGTAGATATAGGATATAATTAAATAAATACTAACTATACATCTGCTCAGCAGCGCATATTGATTTTTGTCATACCCATTGAGTTTAAAAGATCCGTTTTTTGAGTTGGACATCCAAAAAATTTATTTGTTTATACCAAAGACGTTAAAACCAGAAACATTGTATATCCTAAAGCACTGCATTAAATGGAATGTTAAAAGTTAATAGAAAAATATTTGAAAATGTATTTCTAGGGAAGTCACTTGTCAGGCAGAACAACGTCTGCCGGGTCTGCTAGTCTATATATAAATACGGTAAGGAAAATCCCGTTGTTATCAATTTTTGAAGGGAAAAAACAACACGTATTACGGTCAAACCTATATCAAAATGTTCGTATTGAACGTCTGGTTTGCAGAATCGTGTACGTTTTGTGTTTACATCACCCAGGTGAGAAATATTAAGTAAAAACCGAGGTACAATTTAGATTTTCGTCCAATTTGGGCGAAGGGGGCGACCTCTAGTACAATTTAATACGGTAAATATTTGTTTTGAGAAACATCTATTTTATATCTGCTGACTGAATTTTAATTAAAGTTATTTGTAATTTCATTTTTAAATTTTCGTGTACATTTAATTTGAACTAACCTACTATGTAGTGGTATAGTATCTCGTATGATATTGCTTCATAGACAAACTAGTATAACGGCTGGAATGATACTGGGGTATGTGCTGACTAGTATGTCATATGGTATAGTACTGATCTATATACTGACTAGTACATATGTCAACTGGTATATTGCTGATGTAGAAGCGGACAATTGCCATGCCATAGGACATCGGCGGTTTAAAAATAACAGTTGCTGATATGGAAAAGTTACAGAACTCGAACTAGCTTACCCGGTTGGAACAACCAGTATTTGACTAGTATAAAACTACTAGAATTGACTGCAAGTACTTACAAGAATGTGTGTTGACACGTTGGTCTCATAAGACACACAATTACTTCCGGTTAATCTAATGGCCGGAGGAGGAATGTATAGATCTTAGATCACCATATCCCTTCAATTGGACGGTAATAAAATAGCACTTAATTGAACACGGTAGTTTCAATGGTTGCATGATTGCAACAAGAGTTAACGTTTTGTCCGCGGATAAATTACCGTCGTATGTGAAAATTGAGCAGAATTGAGTTAATAATGCAGTTAAACTATACTAATTAAGATCTGGCGAATGGCGAATAGTTAGGTCACCAGCGATTTCGTAAAGCTTTTCACACACGACAATTCCCTATATATTTTCTGTGCTTTCGCTACTCAGTAAAATATTGTCGTAATCACCAACAAAGCAACACATACCACAAACTTTAGCAGAACATGTTGTCTTATCGTAGCGCAGATAAATAAATTTCGTATGTCATATCACTTTTAAGTCCTATTGAATTTAAAAAACTTTACTTAAAAATGTAGTTCAAAATGAGAGAGCACATTTTGTCGTATGTTATATATACATTCCTGCAAAACTGTTGACAAATGCAGCATTTTCTTCGCATTTTAGCACTTAGCCCAAAATACAGCATTTATTTTAGCATTTTCCATACAAATGTTGACAACAAAATGCAACTTTATTTTTGCATTAGCATTATAAATGCAGAAATCAGCTCTGTAACCTTCAAAGAAAATCGCCATTCGAATTCAAAAGAGTGGCATTATTGGTCGTTTTTACTTGGCGTTCTCTCATTCTCTGTCTTTCGTAAACATGTTCGGATTTTCAATTTGTAATTTAGCGCGCGTGTTTTGTGATATTGTTAATCTGATGTTTGTGAACGGATTTAAATAAAATATTGAATAAAGAGGTGTACATTTTTTCACACGTAGCATAACCTCAATAAAATGTTCGAACTTGCTAAATGCGCCAGCATGAACGCTTTTTCGAACATCATATAACATACGACAAAATACAATGCAATATAAATTCTAAAATAATAAATACTAGTATATACCGTGGTCGAAATTCGACCACCTTAAATTAGTTTAACTTATTAAATCCTCTGTTCGCATTTTTCTCCAGTACCTAATACCTAGAGGCATAAATATTGGAGACATTTTTATTGCTGAAAATAATTATTTGTAGTTGAGTTATTGAGAGTCGCTTTCATAAAAGCTGGTTTACTCTAAAGACGGGTAATTTGACAACTAACCAAAAAAAATCCGTCCATTAAAGGCCAGTAATCATTAATAGGAGATGGCAAAAGCGGTACTTAGTAATGTTTGAAAGTCCACCATCAGACCCATCACTCCTTTCATATTCCGTCAATATTTCAATAAACAAAATTAAATTGCATGGTATATGACCAACAACATAGTTAGACTTATAATATATATAATGGTCTCATAGAATGATGCCATATCGAACAAAATTGGCCATATGGATTGAAACGAATGAAAGTTCATTTTGATATTCCGTTAACTTCTTAATATTAGCCGGTTTCCAAATTGTGTTTTTTTTTTGGTGATGCAGACTGTTTTCTCAATTTTTCCGTCCGTTAGCGGGAGAATATTACAACTTACACATATGATGGTTTTCTGGTTTCTTTCGTCAAATTCAACTCGGAAATATTGAAAACACATATCTTAACTGGCCCAATTAGCCTAACTATGTAAGGATTCCGGTTATATGTCGACTCTTTTACAAATTAAAATTTTTAGGAAGAAAATAGTTGATGTCTTTAGGAAAATTAACGCGATTTCAAACTATTTCGTAAGTATAAAATTGAAGAAGCTTCAAACTGTGTTTTTACTTTTTGTATATTAAATATGATTTATTTCTTAAAAAATATATATTGATAAATTGAAATAATTTTTTAGCTTTTTTTAAAAAAATTTGGTTTTTTCACTCGAAAATAAATGCCATAAACATAATAAATAGAAAAATATTGGATTACAAATATAATAAATTTAAAAAAAAAAATATAATAAAAAGTTTTCGCATAAAAAACGCCACTGCTGTATGTACAACAAAACAGTCAGATACTGTACTTAACAGCTTTGGGTTTTGGTGAAAACTTTGATGAATTATTACAAATTACTAAAGCATTTTTTGTTAAATGTAATATGCCTATGCAAAGCTCCTGGCCCATGAAAACATATCAAAATATATAATAATTGGAGTTATGCATTTTTTTATGAGATACACTCTGGCAATTGATTGTATGGAAAAAATGTTAGCCTATTAATATATAGATAATGGTCACATAGAATGATGCCATATCGAACAAAATTGGCCATATGGATTGAAACGAATGAAGGTTCATTTTGAGATTCCGTTAACTTCTTAATATTAGCCGGTTTCCAAATTGTGTTTTTCCTTTAGTTGTGGATTTTTTGAAGTCCGTTTAGCGGGAGAATATTACAACTTACACATATGATGGTTTTCTGGTTTCTTTCGTCGAATTCAACTCGGAAATATTGAAAACACATATCTTAACTGGCCCAATTAGCCTAACTATGTAAAGATTCCGGTTATATGTCGACTCTTTTACAAATTAAAATTTTTAGGAAGAAAATAGTTGATGTCTTTAGGAAAACTAACGCGATTTCAAACTATTTCGTAAGTATAAAATTGAAGAAGCTACAAACTGTGTTTTTACTTATGATATATTTCTTAAAAAATATATATTGATAAATTGAAATAATTTTTAAAAATTTAGGTTTTTCACTCCAAGATAGATGCCATAAACATAATAAATAGAAAAATATTGGATTACAAATATAATAAATTAAAAAAAAAAAATATAATAAAAAGTTTTCGTATATTTTAAGGCAAATTCAATTTAGTAAAAAAAAAAAAACATGTGGCAATTGATTGTATGGAAAAAATGTTAGCCTATTAATATATAGATTAACCAGCAGAAATACAATAATTTAAGATTTTCGGGGACTAGTAATACTCCCCCAGACTTTCGAAAAGATCTAATGAGGCGTTTTGAAGATATTGAATTCCGAACCTCAATTCTAATTTCCCAAAAGTTATTAAATTTAACATACCACATCAACTTTTCCAGGCGACGATGTATCTGTGCTTACCCCGTTAAGTCATTATAATTTTTTCTTCGTTAAATATTATTTTCTTAAGAGTAGGTATAAATGATTTTAACCCTAAACATATTTTTTTTTAACTAACTTAATTTCCAACCCTATATTTTTCTGTTTGTGACCTCCTAGCAAACACACTCTCGAACGTTAGAGAAATATTGTAGTTTTACATTAGAACTCTAATGTCGTTCTCTAATGTATTTCTAATTGAAAATCAGGTTAGAGAACTAGGTTAGAAGATGAATTTCATATCAAACCCAATATTCATTGAAACCGACCTCAGAATTTGATGAAATTTTGTATGGAGGTACATCTTACCGACCCAAACACAACCTCATTTTTAGAAATTGCATTTTCGTGGGCTTGGCAAGATATCGAAGTATTCGAAAAATGATGATATGTACCTTTTTTAAAGTTTGATTACTACGGAATGGCTTAATCGATTTCAAAGATTTTCATACCATTAAATATAAAATATACTGTAACAATTTTTTAGTAAACTGAAAATTTTTTTTTCCAAAATAAAATTATTAATTGAAAAAACACTTCAAGTATCAATCGATTTTGAAAAATTAAAATTTTATTTAGAAAGGTCTATTTAATATATATAACATACATATCTAAAAAGTAGAATGGCGTTTTTTTTTCTTTTCTTTTTAAAAATATATTATAAATACAATTTTGTTATACCAGTATGACTTAGTTTTTGTTTGGCGTAACAGAAAAATGCAACTCCTTGCGTTCTGATAATTATTATCAGACAGGCTACAGCCCAGAAGTCTAGATCTCAAAGCGGATATATGTTCAAACTTATGTAAGGATAACGTAGTTAAGGACAACTTCCATTTTATGGTTAGATGTAGAGTCGAGCTTATTGTAGATCAGCTCCGAGTTTGTAGTAAGGGGTATAACGAGTTGGATGGCAAGTTTTCTTTTGATATGAAATGACGTATAGGGCGAAGACTGTCGAAAGCTACGCAGAGTCCCGCACCCCTTTCCTACTACGGAGTTTATATATGCAGAGATCATGCATATTGCTGAAACCATCGGATAAGTAAAGCTGCATGCATACTTACAAACTCACAGACATAAAACACATCATTCAGGAAAAGACTGAAAAGCATAGAACCGAGTTTGGAAGCTTGCGGAACCCCTGTCACCACCATCTTTGTCTCCGATATATCTAATCCATTACTGACAAAGTGATACCTGTCAGATAGGTAACTTTTCATCAACTTAAGAGCGTTACTGCTAAATCCAAAACAAATTTCTGTAGCTTAAGACATAGTAGTGTGTGATCGACTTAGTCAAATGCTTTTGAAAAGTCAAGCAGGCACAGAAGAGTTAAAAGGCCTTTATCAAATGATACGCTTATATCATCAAGAATTTTTATTAAGGCTGTAGAGCATCTGTGTTTAGCTCTAAAACCTGACTGGTTTGGTGAAAGTAAATTGTGCTCACTGACATGCGAGCTGATCTGTTAAGCTAATAGGCTTTCAAGCACTTTAGATAGCACTGGTAAAATACTAACGGGCCTAAAATCTTCCGGAAAGTTTGCTGTATTGTTTTTGGGACATGGACGAAACTTGTGAAAAGTCTGAACTTTTTGCGCGTTTGTCTCATACGTGCATAAGTACGAAACAACGTCAAACGGTAAATTCGTGTTGTTGCCTGATCACTGCAACCTATATAATTTAGCCATGGTTGAGAATAACATAGAATGTACATATGTACAATGTACATACATATGTATACATAATTATGTATATGAGCCGGTAATTTGGAAGTGGTTCAAGTCCATTTGTTCTTGAACTGAGATATTTAAGGGTTTGCGTTTGCATTGTTTCAAAAATATTGTGCCCCAAATCATAGCGATTTTAATAATAACTATTAGACTTAAATTGTTTATAAAAGAAAAGATTGTGTATGGCTGTGACTATTGTCATCATTAATTAAATTTTTTTTAAAAATGGACTTGAACCAATTGATGCAATAACACAAATTTGGGTTATTTCACATTCAGTTGAGCAGTAACACAAATTTGGGTTATTACCGTTTGGGTTATTTCACCCCCTCGTGAATATCATCAAATTCATGAGAGAACCAGGTTTCAGTCACACAGATGACATCCACTGCAAATACCTTCATTTCATTATTTAAACTTCTGGCATTGAAATGAACTTAAATAAGTCCCTTGTGCTGCTGGCAGAATAAACTTATCATGGCAAGGCTGTTATCAACAGCACCACATACGAAACTGCTGGGAGACATAAATATAAACGAACACAGTTATCCCCCCCCCCCCCCAGCTCCTTGCAGCGGGACTGCTCAAGAAAGAAAATTTATGTGAAACGTTCACATTCTGTACAATGCTCTAATTGTAGCAGATGGTTGCATCTAACTAGTTGCTCCGGACTAAATCCCTCTACTCATAGACCCGCTAGTTTTTATAGAACTTTTGTGGCTCCTTGCTGTTCACGTCCTATGACGTCCAGTGGCAGTCGTCGATCAAGTATCGCTCCGCCACATATGTCTGACTCCGTCACATCAGTCTCCACGACTAGCACTAACAATGCACATCAGCAAGTAGACCTTCCGAGCGGCCGCTCACGCTCCCAGGCGTCAACATCTCACACAGCAGCTCACAGCTACTCTACGTAGCAATTCCCAAGTGGATTTGAGCAATGCTGACCGTCCGCTCTCTCCCACCCCCTCGGTCAGCCCCTCTTCTTCCAGAATTAGCACGAGTATAAGCCAAAACCATCAGCTCCTGATACGTACGTTGCGCCATGCTGTCGAGCTACGCAACCTTCAACGTCGTCCGACTCGCCTCTACCATCTGGTAACGCGATTCCTTCGACTTCAAGATTGCGCCGTAGTGCGCGACCCAGCCTATTACCACCTAGGCATACGCACCAGTCCTTGACCCCCAGCATCAACTCTGCTCCCCCTGCACATTTCGGTATCCTGCAATTTAATTGCAAAGGCGTAACCGGCAAAATTGTTGAAGTGACAAATTTAATGAAGCGACTGAACATCAAGATCGCGGCGATTCGGGAGACAAAGTTAGGTGGAAGGTCGTCTCTTCAGACCTGCAACGGGTACAATGTACACCGTTGTGACCGTGCGAGAGGGCTTGGGGGTGGTCTGACATTCATCACGCATCAATCTGTGCAGTATCGTCTATTTGAGCCTGACATCGACCCGAGGGACACCACCTTAGAAAGTCAAGGTATGGTTGTCCGGTCAGGCGATGTCGACCTTGAAATCATAAACATTTACGTACCTCCTGTCACATGTTGTCATAGGGATTACCACCCTGACATTCGTGCGCTACTCAGGGGCGAGAACCGCGTCATCCTTGGTGACTTCAACGCACACCACGACCTGTGGCACTCCAGCCTGCAGGCCGATGGTAGGGGACAGGAGCTGGCTGACCAAATAGATGATTCGACGTTCTGCACGGTAAATGGGGATGCCCCCACTAGAGTGGCGGTAAACTGCTCTAGCTCGCCAGACATCACCATAGTCAGCGCTGGCCTAATAAACTGCGTTGAATGGCGACCGATGCTGACGCTTGCATCAGACCACCTACCCATAGCGATCTCTATCGATCGCCCCACCGACTTTGTCACCGCTGAGAATCGCACATTCACCAACTTCAATAAAGCCGACTGGGAGGGTTTTCTCACCACCACAGAGAGCGCCTTCGCTGCTATTCCCACCCCGTCTGACGAACGCGAAAGGGAAAAGGCGTCAACACATTCCGTCAGGTAGAATAAAGGAAGTGCGTCCATTCTTCCCCGCAGAGGCAGCGGCCCTGGCAAATGAACGTGACCATATTAGACGCCTTGACCCTACGGATCCTCAAATAAAGGATCTTAATGCGGAAATCAGACGCTTAGTAGATCAACACAAACGCGCTAAGTGGGAGGAGCACCTAAGGTCTTGCAACCTCTCGGCTGGAGTTGGCAAATTATGGTCGACGGTGAAATCTTTGTCCAACCCGACTAAAACTAACGACATAATATCCATCGCCTTCGGTGATAAGGTTCAGTCGAAGCCAAAAAGATGCGCGAGCGCCTTCTGCCGACAATTTGTAATGCATCCTCCGTTGAACAAAGAGATTCGCCGAGCCACCAGGGAAGCGCACAAACACAAAAACAGCGATGCGCCCATTGCCATCTCCACAACCGAAGTACATGAGGCAATACGGAGATCTAAGAACACCAAGTATATAGGCCCCGATGGCATCTCCATGCTGATGATAAAACACCTTGGCGACGAAGCCATAAGATATCTAACACACATTTTCAACCTTTCCCTGTCCACCTTTGTCATTCCTGAAAGAAGGAGACAGGCAAAGGTGGTCCCACTACTAAAGCCTGGCAAGCCAGCTGCCGTAGGGGAGTCATATCGCCCGATATCACTTCTCTCGCCAGTAGTGAAAGTGTTGGAATCTATCTTATTACCATATTTCACCGCTAACTTGCGACTCGCCGAACATCAGCATGGTTTCCGCAAAAACCACAGCACCACCACCGCGCTGAACGCCATTACCACTCAGATAGGGGACGGACTAAACCAAAAGCGTCCAAACCACAGGACAGTGCTAGTTGCGCTTGATTTAGCCAAAGCTTTTGACACGGTCAACCATGCGAGACTATTGAAAGACCTGGAAGATTCGTCCCTTCCCCCCTGTCTTAAACGTTGGACTGCCAACTATCTGAGTGGCCGTCAATCGTCGGTTGAATTCAGAGGCGCCCGATCAAAACCCAGAATAGTTAAACAAGGGGTGCCACAGGGTGGTGTCCTATCCCCGTTTCTATTTAACTATTATATATCGAAACTTCCCCCCCCACCAGAGGGTGTCTCGATCGTCTCTTACGCCGATGATTGTACGATACTGGCAACGGGCCCCTCCGTTGAAGAACTCTGCTCTCGCATAAACTCGTACCTCCCAGCCGTGTCGGAATTTTTCGCTGGTAGAAACCTGGCATTGTCACCGAATAAGTCCTCGGCTACCTTATTTACGACGTGGACAACGCAAGTGAACTTGGAATTAGACGTCTACGTTGATAGTGTCAAGCTACCAACTGTCTCACACCCCAAAATCTTAGGGGTGACGTTTGATAACATGTTCAAATACGGCGCTCATGTTATCACAATTGTCAATAAAGTCCAAAGCCGTAACAAGATCCTCAAGTCGCTAGCTGGCAGCACTTGGGGCAAAGACAAAGAAACGTTACTAGCTACATACAAAGCAATAGGTCAGCCGGTACTGAGCTACGCGACGCCTATATGGTCGTCGGGGCTAGCTGACACACACTGGACGAGGCTTCAGGTCTGCCAGAATACCGCCCTTCGAACCGCCACTGGGTGTCTTCTTATGTCTCCTGAGCACCACCTTCACAATGAAGCGAAAATGCTCGCTGTTAAAGAGCATAACGAGATGCTGACCAGGCAATTCCTGTTCAACTGTTGCAAACTGCAGCACCCGAACGGACGCCTGGTCAACGAAAGTCCGCCCCCCAGGGGAATAAGAAGCCACCTACGCAAACTCTTCGATGAGATCCGGCACCTGATTTCCACGCCGTTTGATCCTAAGGTGCACCGGCAGGCCCTCACCCTTATCCACACCGATTCGGTAAATTCCTATGTCAAATCTATCCCAGCGAACGCCGTTCTTCAGGCAACAACTCCACCCGTTGCCGAAGAGGAGCGCGGGCTGCCTAGGGAGACTAGAGTGATGCTGGCCCAACTCCGGTCTGGATATTGTAATAGGTTAAGCTCTTACCTATCCAGACTGAACCCCGACTTGACTAATGTTTGTCCGGCATGTGGCTTGTCCCCCCATACTACTAACCATCTTTTTGTCTGCTCATCCGAGCCTACTCTTCTAACACCCATATCCCTCTGGTCCTCCCCTGTTGAAGCCGCTAGGTTTCTAGGACTTCCGTTAGAAGAGTTCGATGACAATATTGGGTAAGGTTGATACTGACTACCTAGGCAGGGCAACGTAGTGTTAAAACAACAACAACAACAACACAGAGCCCAAGACAACTATCAGACATTCATTTTTACATTTCATACATTCTTCAGATTGGCCATGTTTACATTTAAATAGAGTATTCAAAAGCAAATACATGGAGTACTCCGTGATAGATTAGGTGATCCAATTACCAGCCATCGCCATGTAAATTGGAGCACCTTTTTTATTTGAATGAGGATAAGTGCTGGAGTACTCCGCTACTCCTTAAGGAGTATTCTAAGTAGAACGAAACGGAGTATTTCGGTTTTTTGCAGGGAAATGAATAAACTTATTATTAACTAAAGTTTTCTAAAGCTTCGTATCCACAAGAAATTCAAACACTTCACACGGATGTTGACTTATCTCTCAGTGTTTAATTCTATCAGTTTAAATATTTTGTTTTTGGTTTTTAAAACCAGAGCACGGGTTAAAACCAGAGCACGGGTTAAGTACAATAACAATGTACAAACAAACAAGCCCAACACACGCATTGATACATATGGACTGATAGTCTAAGCAATGTGTGTATACTGTTGGCAAGACTAAAACAACAAAACCAAAGTAAAAATTTAAGTGGGGATGAATGCATCGTGACGTCACAGGGCATCATAGCTGAGTTGTTAGATTTCTAACAGCGGCGTTGGTGCAGACACGGGTTCATATCCGTGTCCGAAAAGGGATCTGATGATAAGTGGGGACACTTTGAAACATGTAATCCTATCCATCGCTGTGATTAACTTTGTAATTTTTTCTCCAAATATCAATTTTTCCACAAAAATCTAATATAATAATTAAAACCAATTATGTTACAAATCAGTTTAACAATAGAATAACATTTTAGGTTGATTATTACTTACACTTTGTATTTCTACTGCGACCATGCGCTTTCGTTAACAATCAAAAGGAAAATAAGTAAATTTAATACGGTTTGACAGATGTATGCAAGTTGGCGAATAAGACGAAAGGAGGATTTTCCCTTTCGGACCTTTCGCAACACCCCCTCCGTAAATCTCATGTATATGTCTTTCAGCCTCGACGTCCAGTTTCTCCAATTTCACTATTGGCCGTGTACATAGTCCGATCGTTGTTTTTACTACCGCACTACGAGCTTGTCCGTCTTAGGCCACGTATTTCGCTTTGAGTTTTCATCCACGATAACTACAACATCGTTTAATTTGATTAGGTCTGGCGGTGATTGATACCATTTGGGACGCCTAGTAAGACAAAAATCGGTCGGCCAGCTGACAGGATGCTTTATAATTTCGACGTAGCGCAGTCACGGAGTCACCAAAGTGCGCCACCTCTCATATGCCACTAGAACAACCGACAAGGAAGTGATAAGGCCTTCATGTGCAGCGGACGCGATCGGTACATAAGTCAATGGCTTCGAATTTAGAATATTCTCTACATCAGCAAGAGCCGCCCGTAAAACCTCCTCACGAAGGCCCCCTCCCGGGAGAATCTCCATTAAAATCGACTTTGTTGAGCGTATCATATGCTCTCATGCACCTCCCATATGTGGTGAAGCAGGCGGTATGAATACCCACTCAATCTCAGGATGCTTTCTCTCTATGTCTTCGGATGATAGCTTTTCGATTTCCGTTAGTAAAAGTTTGCTAGCACCGCGAAAGTTTGTTCCGTTGTCCGAAAGTATTCGCTTTGTACGCCACAAATCTGTGGAAAATTAAAAGAAATGATTCAGCAGATAAGGACGGCGAAATTTCAAAGTAAACACGTCGAGTAGTCAGAGATGTAAATAAGGCGCACCAACGCTTTTCTCTCCTGCATCCTACGCTCACATCAATCGGCCCAAAATAGTCCACACCTGTAAATGTAAACGGCCTTGCAAAGGGTGATAACGTTCGACGGGTAGCTCGCCCATCTAAGGCAGACTTGGGCTAGCTTTTCGATTGCGACACTCGGGTGTACAAAACCGTTGCCTACTCTCATTTACGACGATTTTGTTGAAATGGTGGTAGAACTTCCGATGATAAAAGTCAACAATCAGTCGCGTTACGTCGTCGTTTCGAGTGAGAACAATTGGCCGCGTTACGTTAATGTCGATTGTATCGACAGCATCGATTCTTCCCCTCACGCGAAGTATGTCCTTTTGGTCCAGGTACGTAGATAGTTTCACGAGGGACAATTTTTTCTTAACCTGACCACCATTAGGTATGCAGCTGACTGATTTCTTCTTGAAAACTTCTCTTTGACAGTTATACATCAACACGTTCTCGGTCATCCGTGCAGATCAGCTCTTTTAGAGGTTGCAACAATTGTCGACCCTTCTGTAATAATCCTTATGAAGTGTAGTACTAACAGCTTAGTGGTATGCAACTCCTCCCAGGTACTGAATCTTGCTGCATCGGTTATAATTTCCTAAGCCCGTAAAGGCACGATGTAATCATCGACGGTGTGGTGCCATGGTTTCATGATGTCGTTATAGTCATCTGGGAATATCATCGCAGGCCAAATAGACCCGTCCTCATACAAGAATTCAGGACCGTTGAACCTCATCCGCGATATTCTCGCGAGTCGACAACCACCTCCATTCCTTGACGTGAGAACCTTCACATTGGGATCGAAAGTTTCTTCCGGAAATCGTCCAAAAAATGTGCGTTCAGCACTTAGGGCCGACATTACCCGACTTGAATTAGATACCCAGTTTCTCATTTCAAAACCACCCTGCTGATGCATCCAGTTAACGGTAGTTGTAAGGCGAGCTAATTCATCTTCAGAATCAGCGCTCTGAAGCCAGTAATCGACAATGGTGTTTTCAAGTATAGAGCGGACTGCTTCAGGATGATCTGAAAACAGTTTAGTGTTGCGGTTTTTTATATAATTTGTAAGAGATGGAGAACACGAAGCCCCGAACGTTATCACGTTTATTGAATATACATACCTCGAAATCGCGACATTGATCGCCGTTCTGACACAGGAATTTCTGCGCCTCCTGATCTTCTCGTGTGATCCTGATTCGGTGGAAAATTTTGCGTATATCTCCGCAGACCGCATAAGGTCGTTCGCGAAAGCGTAAAAATATTCCCAACGAAGATTTCAACAGATCAGGCCTTTTAAGCAACATATCGTTAAGTCCGGCGCCCATACCAATATCATCTTATTTTTGTTAATGTTGAGTACAGTGAGTATGGGTAGATACGATGACCTTCAACTTCCGTACATACCCTTTCTGCTCGTAATCTTTTATTTTGTCAACAAAAAAAACGGCTGAGTGGAGGGTCCCTCTTCATTTTGCTTTCCAGGCACAAAAGTTGCCTGATTGTCATAGGTAAAGAATCTGGAAGCTCGAAGACGTCATGCTCCCAAAAGCAGTCCCCTCTCCCATCTCTTTTTTGCAGCTATGAAACGTGTAGTCGTTTCCATTATTTGAAGCGCAAGCTCATCATCATTGGAAATCAACGGCCTTTTCGGCGCATACACTGCTATTGAGTCAATTGAAAAATTTGATTTTATTTCCTGATCCATGCGATCTTCTGCCAAGGTACTACACTCGCAAATGTGTAGTAATGAATGCTCTTTGTCTAGACCTATTGAAATTCGTGCCCGAGATAGTCCATACGGCCGAATCGGCAAAATTTCTTAAATGCTCATGATTAGCAATGGTGTTTGCGTGCAGGGATTGCCCGAGGTTAGTGATAGTACGAGCATTTAACAGCTTGTACTTTTGTAAGGGGGTATCAATAGGAGAAATATAAACACTTATAAATTTCGAGTCTCCCATTTGCTCATTTAGGCCGAGCTCTTGTGCTAGTTCTGTCTCAATCAAAGTACACGAGTCTCCCTCGTCGATCAACGCAAACGTGTTTATTGATTTTGTATTACTATGTTATGTAAATTTCACATACATGAAAAGTGTTTTTGTTGTTCTTTGTCAGCTGCGTTACTAGGTTGGTGATATAAGGTGTTTGCTTTCGTTTGCCAACCGGTTCTTAATTCTAAGTATGCAGTAAAGGGTGATGAGCCATTTTACAGCCATCCACAGCGCAACATCTTTTAGAGACACAGCGCCGAATGAAGTTTGGTGTGCTGAAACGTAGACATAGCCTCTTCTCGCGTATAAACTTCCACCTATCACTTGGATAGATCGCGATGAATTCACCACAATCAGCAAGCTTATGATTGACGCTGCATTTCAGAGGGTGAAACTTGATTGTTCCGTGGCATAGGAACAACCAGTAAATGTAAAAAGGGGTAAACAATCAAAAGGAAAAGAAATAAATTTAATGCGGTTTAACAGATGTATGCAAGTTGGCGAATAAGACAAAAGGACGATGTCAGAAAAAATGAATTGGTTTGCCAACACGACCTTATAAAATAACCTAGCACATACACACCAACATATACCAGTAAGTATGCCTTAGAGCAGAGGTCGGCAAAATGAAATGTGAGAGTGTATTGGTGAACGGGAGAGTAACTTCGCTACAGTGGTGCTGAGAACAAAACTGTAGCGTCAGTTGCGTAACCGCGAGCAAGGAAGTAACAACGCAATCGCGTTGATGCCCAAATTATATGACAATATACATATATGCGCGACTAAAAATTACTCTCTTTATCAACCCTAAGCATTTTTTTATGATTCCAGATGCCTTTGGGCAAATTCAATGTATCTTATGTTCAGGGTTTGAAAATGCTTAACTATTTTCAAGTATTTTAAAATTGCTTGTGCTCGAGTTTGAAAATTATTCAGCAGCTAAAAATAAGCAAAGTAAAAAAAAAAAAATTTCATTTTACTTCAGCAGCAAGTTGAACGGAAACAAGCTTCAGCAAACAGCAGAAACAAAAACTTGAGAATTTTGCTGAGGCTTTAAGCTATTAGCTTTTTGTATTCAAGTTTTTTCAGTTTTCATATTTTTCAGTTCTCATATTTTTCAGTTTTTTCACAGCAGAATTTATGCTGACTGAAAGATAGTAAAACTAAAAATTTGTTGCTTTTTTTCAGCAGCTATTTCAAAATTTCATAGGGAAATACAAATAATCATACGTTGTTCTGATCGTGCTGGTGCAAATCCTTCAATTGCTATATGCCTTTTTGCTATACTTACATCCGAAAGACATATGTAAGGATGTGAATATGGAAAAACAAAAGTGAGACGAAGGATTATTCTCTGCTTTACAGATATTACTTTAGGCTTGGGATTCGAAATATAAAAACTTCTTCCAATTGAACCTCGCATAATAAAACAGCCGTGGTATAGTGGTAGTGTGTCGTGCACTAATCTCTAATGAGAGTTGTCCGCGATTCATCCCTTTCATCAACTAGTCCCATATGGGCATAGTTGGGATAAGTCAGTTTTAGTTTGTATTGCATACTTATATGTATAAGTTGAAAGCAAACTTGTCTCTTCATAGGACATGCTCAAACAAAAGGGATCAGTTCAACCCATACATAGGGATTAAAACTGGCATTGGTGGCATGAAAAAAGGATAAAAGCTGTACATAAGATAGAAATTATTGAGAAGTTACAAACATTAAAATGATATTTTACGAACAACAAATTCGGGGATTTCACAAACTGCGGCAACTGTGTCGGTAGAACAACAACAGTTTTTCAACCCGGAATAAATATCACACGATCTTGCCGACAATTTTACTTGAAAAAATTAGAAATATTGATTCGTGATTTAAATGTAAATAAATTGACTTTTTCGATACATCCAGAACCTACAAAGATGGTAATAAATCAGTAACTATGTATGTAGGTATTTCAACAAAGTATTGATTATTCGAAAATTGAAGAGCAATGGATTAATATAGAAATACACTTAAAACTTTTGACATCGGGAGGGTTTTCGTTTCGCGGTGACAATGAAAACCTAAGACCTCTTGATAAATGAAATTATTTAGGATATGTAGAATTATTGAGTGAATTCGATCCATTCATAGCAGTTCACTTAAAAAAATTTGGGAATCCTTGAAAAGGTAAAATTTCTTAAGTACAATGTTTCAAGAGAGATTAACCAGCTTGTCGATGAAGTCTATAGAATCGGATGTGCTAAAAAGCAATGATTTTGAACGATTTGTCCCATCTGAGATCTAGAAGGGTTCCTCTTCAAATAACATAGATATTTAAGCGCTGACCTATAAATGCTAAAATAGTTCATTTTGGGAACTATATAGCATATATCTATTCGTTTCATGTGGCTGTTAACAAAAATAATTATTTAGACTAGCTTATCTACTTTTTTTGCCAATTCTAACAAAATAGTGTTCTCTCAAAGTCATAGCGACCCCATTATTCTAACATGCTCAGGGCCCCCAATAGGTTAGGGACGGTTTTATTATGCGAGGCTCAGTTAGAAGAAGTTTTTATATTTCGAATCTTAAGCCCAACGTAATATCTGTAAAGCAGGGAATAATCCTTCGTCTCACTTTTGTTTTTCAATATTCACATCCTTACATATGTCTTTCGGATGTAAGTATAGCAAAAAGGCATACAGCAATTGAAGGATTTGCACCAGCACGATCAGAACATCGTATTATTATTTGTATTTCCCTATGAAATTTTGAAATAGATGCTGAAAAAAAGCAACAAATTTTTAGTTTTACTATCTTTCAGTCAGATATTCGAAACATAAATTCTGCTGTGAAAAAACTGAAAAATATGAAAACTGAAAAAACTTGAATACAAAAAGCTAATAGCTTAAAGCCTCAGCAAAATTTTCAAGTTTTTTTTTCTGCTGTTTGCTGAAGCTTGTTTCCGTTCAACCTGCTGCTGAAGTAAAATGAAAAAAAAAATTTTTTTTACTTTGCTTATTTTTAGCTGCTGAAATATTTTTGAACTATAAAAAAAGGCTACAAGCAAATTTTCGAATCTGACAAAAAACTGATTTCTAGTTAAGCTAAACATTTCAAACTTTTGCTATTTTTCAGCCAGCAATTCAAACCCTGCTTATGTTGCAATTCCATGGGGAACCGGGAATATAATATTAAGAGACATTATTCCTCTTTTCATAATGATTTTGATAAATATGGGGGTGTGCATTGTTTTCGCATTTCTACAATTTTCATTTTGGAAAACCATTGCTTATACTTTTATAAAAGCATATTCTTTTTTCCAAAAAAATATTGTCCCTTTCCACGCCCTTATATTTATCAAAATCTTTATGAAAAGGTTTAATATTTTCATTCATTCATTTTAAATCCATAAAGCAATCAGCAAAGCGACGATGCGTGTTACTCCTTTCCTTTTTTCGAAGCGACTGGTACAAAAATTCTATTCTAACACCACTGTGGCGAAACTTTGTTTTTCGCTCTCAACAGCAACTAAAATGAAGAGCGTAAGAATACGTGTGAAGAGCATAAGGCTCAATTGAGTATGCTTTGCCGGCCTTTGCCTTTGCTCCGCCTCAAATTATATTCATCGCAAGAAGGTTGCGGAAACACTAAACAACTGAACAGGAAACATTCTCTCTCAACATCGAACCACCAATTCTCAAATGCTGTTGCATTAGTACGAACACAAAAACATGCATTTTTTGGCAAGAAATACGAAAAGTGGAATAACCATAGGCTAAAGTCGACTTTATGTTAAGCAGCGCATTATTGACATCCATTTGGCCTTCACATACAATTAATTATATGCAACCCGATTCATTTTGCAATATATGCCTACAAATATTTAAAAAAATTATTTTTAAAGTAGTATCATTAGAGGAATATTCTATAAAAGCGTGCAACTGTTAGCACTGACGACGTTGACATTATCGGCCTAGCTAGAAAAAGAAGCGGAAAAAATGGGTTTGGTGGTGAACGAAGGCAAAACGAGGTACATGCTGTCATCAAGCAAAGAGTCAGCGCATTCGCGCCTTGGCACCCACGCCACTGCTGGCAGCAAAAAGTTCGAAATAGTGAAGGACTTCGTTTACCTTGGATCCAGCATAAACTCCAACAATAATGCCAGCCTAGAAATCCAACGAAGAATTGCTCTTGCAAATAAATGCTACTTTGGACTGAGTAGGCAATTGAAAAGTAAAGTCCTCTCTCGACGCACGAAAATCACACTCTACAAATCACTCATCGCTCCCGTCCTGTTATATGGTGCAGAGGCGTGGACACTAACAACATCTGACGAGGCTGCATTGGGAGTGTTCGAGAGAAAAGTTCTGCGAAAGATTTATGGGCCTCTACGCTTTGGCGACGGCGAGTACCGAAGAATATTTAATGATGAGTTGTATGAGCTTTACGCAGACGTCGACATAGTACAGCGCCTTAATACACAGCGGTTTCGCTGGCTAGGTCACGTCGTGCGAATGAACGAAGACGCTCCAGCCCAGAAGGTATACTTATCGGCACCCGCCGGTGGAAGCAGAGGAAGACGAAGACCAACACTCTGATGGAAGGACCAAGTGGAGACCGACCTGCGATCTAGTGGGGTCTCCAATTGGCGCCAGTTGGCGCAAAGAAGAAATGACTGGCGAGCTATGTTGGACGGTCAAAATCGCTCAGGCGGTTAGATGGCCATTTAAAGAAGAAGGAGATCATTAGAGGAAGTAGTAGTAGAAAAACGTGCTAATGCGCATTTCTCCTACAATCGTAGGAAGATGAAACCCTTTTCAGACTTGTTGGCAGCGTTGCCGTGATACTCTATCAACCGTACACATATTATTCTCTTCCTGCGTTTTTCGCCCCACACACCTGCACTTGAACGTCCCTCGCCCTGCACCTAAATGTGCAAAGCCCGCCCGTAAGTGCAAAATACTCGCACGACCCGTTTTGCCCATCGCTGTCTTAGAGCAACCATCGGCGCGCCATAGATCAATTGATCAGAGGATCAGGTTACGCTCATCACCACGGTTGCCACTTTGGTCCAATTGGTCCATAAAAATCCATTTGGTCCATTTTTTCAGATTTGGTCCATTTTTGGCAAGTGGTCACGATTTTGGTACTTTTTCTTCTTCACTTGGCTAAATTTACATAACACTGCTCCCAAATTTGTTCGGTAAGTGGAAAAATAATGTGTTAAAATTGTTACACAATGGAAATTTTTGAGGCTTCAGAATCTTAACCTTAGGTCAAATATGGATGTTTCCGCTTTTTGGGAGAAAGTTGGCTTACATAGGAATGGTTTGAATGAAAAAAGTTTTGTAGACTTAATCAATTTCGCATACGACTTAATGAGTCTGCCACATACTTCGGCAGCCGCAGGGCGCAAATTTTTCGAACTTTCCCTAATTAAAACAAAGCTTCGAAAAAAACTAGAATTTGCTTCAATTAATAATATTATGCTGGCCAAAGAACTTTTCTCTCAAAACCCAGGCCCTCACTATGTTTGCTCTGTCAAAGATATAGGCTGGCACTAGACATTGAAGAGCTTTATGCAATTTATTATTTTTCTGTATGTTTTTGGCATAAAATTACTCAAATATATATAATAGGCAACTTTTTTGTAACTTTCATTTTTTTAGCTATACCATGTCGAAGTGTTGCGGCAGATACCTACCAAAATAAATATTTAGTATATGAAACTTTGAACTCCTAAATATTTTAATATGCATAAATATGTGTATAAGACTGAAAAATTCACCTATATGTGATTAAATGTATTTCAAATTTGTTTAACGTGCAACGTGTCTTTTTTGTTATTGTTATATGTATTATTTTTTAAAAATTACATAGTTTGTGTATTAATAAGAAAAAATAAATTTGGTCCTTTTTTTGAGATTTGGTCCAAAAAAAAAAAAAACTGTGGCCACCGTGCTCATCACTCAAGACATTTGTTTACCAAATGATTTAGTCGTCGCTGAACAGGGAGCGTACCAACATCATGTGAAGTTATCGCATGTCTGCGCGGCGGATGCTAAAAATATGCTTATGTATGTATAATCTTTTGAAATGAATACCATTTTTGATTAGAAAAAAAAATCACTATTGCCCAATTGTTGACAGAGTCGTAAAATTGTCTAGGACTCGCTTTAGTTAAATCTTAGTTTAAAATACGACACCACTCTTAACGCAACTTAAATTTTCCGGTTTATTCAAAAAATAATTATATTTACTACTCGTTGTAATTGTACTTTCACGACATAAATTTAAACCGCTTACATGTGCTGAATTGTAAGTTTACGACTCATTTTCCAAAAATAAATAAATTTTTTTATTATAAATAACCTTTGGCGATAAAGTTCAGTCGAAACCTTCTGCTGACAATTTCTACGGGATCCTCCGCTGGACAAGGAAATTCTCCGAGCCACCAGGGAAGCGCACAAACCCAAAAATAGCGAGCCAGTAGAGAAAGTCTTGGAATCTGTCTTACTACCGTACTTCACCGAAAATTTGCGGTTCGCCAAACATCAGCATGGTTTTCGCAAAAACCACAGCACCACCACCGCACTCAGACAGGGGAAGGACTAAACCAAAAGCGCCCAAACCACAGGACAGCGCTTGACTTGGCCAAAGCTGTCAACACGGCACAACTATTGAAAGTCCTGGAACATTCGTCCCTTTCCCCCTGTCTTACTGGCCGTCAGGTTGAATTCAAAGGCGCTAGATCA
Source organism: Sphenella marginata (assembly GCA_951509765.1). NCBI lineage: Eukaryota > Metazoa > Arthropoda > Insecta > Diptera > Tephritidae > Sphenella > Sphenella marginata. The sequence goes on along the minus strand of OX608079.1, from coordinate 60,047,875 downwards.
AACCCCAGAACAGTAAAGCAAGGGGTGCCACAGGGTGGTGTCCTATCCCCGCTTCTGTTTAACTTTTATGTATCGAGACTTACCCCCCACCAGACGGTGTCTCGATCGTCTCTTACCCCGACGATTGTACGATACTGGCCACAGGCCCCTCCGTTGAAGAGCACTGCTCTCGCATTAATTCATACCTCACAGCCTTGTCCGAATTTTTTGCTGGGAGAAACCTGACATTATCACCGACGAAGTCCTCGGCCACCCTATTCATGCCGTGGACAAAGCAGGTAGACATGGAATTAGACGTCTACGTTGATGGTGTCAAGCTACCAACTGTCTCACAACCCAAAATCTTAGGCGTCACATTTGATAACATGTTCAAATACGGCGCTCATGTAACCGCAACTGCCAATAAAGTCCAAAGCAGTAACAAAATTCGCAAGTCGCTAGCTGGCAGCACTTGGGGTAAAGACAAAGAAACGTCAAAATTCTCAAGTCGCTAGCTGGCAGCAGTTGGGGTAAAGACAAATAAACGTCAAAATTCCCAAGTCGCTAGCTGGCAGCACTTCAGAAAAAGGCAATTGCTCATCCGGTACTGAGCTAGGCTTCAGGTCTATCAGAACACCCGCTACTGGATCTCTTCTTATGTCTCCTGAGCATGATCTTCATAATGAAGCTAAAATGTTCGGGGTAAGGGAGCATAGCGAGATGTTGACCAGACAATTCCTGTTCAACTGCACTAAACCGCAGCACCCGAACAGGCACCTGTAGCCCGTTTCTGTATCCCATCGATACGATTTTTAACGCAAAGTGCAACCCTGTTATGTAGTTATCGCTGAGCAGTGTTTCTATAAGCGTGGTAGAAATGTATTTTCGTTACGGCGATCGATAAAATTAACGCAGCCTATAGTGGCAGTGATAACAAGCGTAGAATCCAAAATAATTGCATTGTGTGCAAATTTTTAATGTTATTAATATTTACTAAAATTTAGTTCTTAGAAAAATATAAAAGCAAAAAAAAATATATTAAAAAAAGTTGAAAAAAAGAAAAACTTGACATGATTCGAACTCGGAAACCCGCGCTGGTTAGGGCAACATCACAACTACTAGGCTATTAAGACAATTGCTTGGCGTGCGTCAAATGTTCTATTTAGCACGTAAGCCTTGTGGGCTATCATTTTTATCATTTTTACATAACACACCACCAACATATCGCAAGGTGAACTTTTTTCAAACAGAAACACTTTTCATAGCGAATTCGTTACGAGCCATGCGATAAAAACTCATTCGTTAAGTTAACGCAAAGTTACAGAAACGGGCTACTGGTCAACTAAAATCCACCCCCCTCCCCGGAGAATAAGAAGCTATCTACGCAAACATTTTAATGAGATCCGGCACCTGATTTCCATGCCGTTTGATGCTAAGGTGCACCGAGAAGCCCTTTCCCTTATCCACACACGATCGGTAAACTCCTCTGTCAGCTTTCTCCAAGCGAACGCCGTTCTTCAGGCAACAACTCCACCCGTGTCCGAAGAGGAGCGTGAACTGCCTAGGAAGACAAGAGTGATGCTGGCCCAACTGCGATCTGGATATTGTAAAAGACTAAACTCTTACCTATCCAGACTGAACCCCGACTTGCCGAATGTCTGTCCGGCTTGTCCCCACTAAACACAAACCATCTGTTTGTCTGCTCAACAGAGCCTACTCTTCTAACATGCATTTCCCTCTGGTCCACCCCTGTCGAAGCCGCTAGGTTTCTAGGACTTCCGTTAGAAGAGTTCTATGACACGACTTTGTAAAGTTACCGACTACATAGGTAGGGCAAAGAAGCGCTACAACAACAATATTTATATTCATTCCCACAACAGCCGGTTCTACGTACCGGAATGACCCGGGTTTTACCCGGCCAAGGGCTGTTATTTCAGTGTAACCCTGTCCAATTTGTCCAATCCCACTCCTATATTGTCATTATCGGAGCAATCCCTTGCAGCAGGGTTGCTCCTATGTCTCTTGCTACGGGCTGGTATCGAATCCAACCCCGGACCGAGAGACTGGATCTGCTGCGTCTGCTGGAAGAAAATATATGTTAAACGTTCACATTCCGTTCAATGCAGCAAATGCAAGAGATGGTTGCATAGATCTGGATGCTCAGGGCTTAACCCTGCCATCCCCAGAACCCGTACTATTTTCAGTACTTTTGAGGCACCATGTTGTTCGCGCACACGCGCGTCCCGCGGTTCTCGTCGCTCCGGCGCACACACACCGCACCTACCATCATCAAATGGCCACAACAGTGGCCCGGTCTTCACGACCTGCAGCCTTGCTGCTCCCGCCTCACCTCAGTCCCCACTCTCGTCCCCCCCTACTTCCAGCATGCACGTGGGTCAGGAACATAACCTCCTCGTACCTTTCACCACGTGCACTGTTTGTCGGCAAAGACTATATACGCCTGCGGCATCGGTTAAGTGCAATAACTGCCTTGGCCTGTGCCACATCCATATGTGCTCTGGGCTCGCAAACAGGAACCTTTGGACGGATGCATTTATTGCCCCTTGCTGCAGTATTCAGCCGCCCTCCACGCCACACAACATCGGCCAAGACGCGCTGAACCCTAGACTGCGTCACAGCTTGGGACTATGCCCTCCTCCACCTAGGCAACCGCATCCGTCCCTTACCCCCAGCATGCCTCCACCCTCCCTCCCGACACACTTCAAAATCCTACAGCTGAACTGCAACGGGTTAGCTGGAAAGATCGCGGAGATAACAGACTTTATGAAGTCGAACAACATTAAACTGGCTGCCATTCAGGAGACCAAACTGAATGCTTACTCGGACTTACGTACTCGTGATGGGTACAATGTACATAGGAAAGACCGACCCAGCGGTCATGGGGGCGGCCTCGCATTCATTACACACCATACTGTACAATATAATCTGTTTGCCCCTGACGTTGACCCCAGGGACTCTACCCTTGAATGCCAGGGCATAGCAGTCCGGACAGGCGACGTCGACCTGCGAGTGTTAAATATATGCATTCCCCCTGTTACGTGCTGTCCCCGTGATTATCGCCCTGATATTAGTGCGTTGCTAAGGGGCGATAACTGCCTCATCTTAGGTGATTTCAACGCACATCACGATCTCTGGCACTCCAACTTGCCAGCAGATAGCAGAGGGCACGCACTCGCAGAGCAAATAGATAATTCGGCATTCTGTACATTGAATGGAGATGCCCCCACTAGGGTGGCAGGTAACTGCCACAGTTCGCCAGACATCTCCATTTCAAGTGCGGGCCTTATCAACCACGTTAACTGGCAACCTATGCTTACACTGGCATCTGACCACTTACCCATCCTACTAGACATCGAACGACCGTCCGACTTCATAACGACAGAAAAACGAACGTACATCAACTTCAGTAAAGCGGACTGGGACCGCTTCACGGACTTTACAGAGCACTCCTTCGCTGACCTACCCACACCGACGGACGTATGCAAAGGTGAGAAAGAGTTTCGCAAAGTCATCGATTCAGCCTCTGGCCGCTTCATCCCTGCTGGCAGAATCCCGGAAATTCAGCCGAATTTCCCTGCGGAAGCAGCGGCAATGGCAAGAGAACGTGACCAAGTGAGACTCTTGAACCCCGCAGATCCCAGAATAAGGGATCTCAACGCAGAAATCCGTCGGACTGTCAATGATCATAAATTGAAGAAGTGGAAAGAACACCTAGAGTCATGCAACCTCTCCGGCGGGGTCGGCAAATTATGGTCGACAGTCAAGGCCCTATCCAACCCGACCAAATACAATGACAAGGTCGCCATTGCTTTCGGCGATAACGTCAAGTCGGACCCCAGGAAGTGCGCGAGCGCATTCTGCCGGCAATTTATACTGCATTCTCCTGCGGATAGGGCTAAGAGAAAAGCCATCCGACGCGCGCACAAACACAAACACACAGCCGCGCCCATTGTCGTCTCCGCTGCAGAGGTCAAGGAAGCTATAAAGAAGGCTAAACCTTCAAGATCACTCGGACCCGACGGAATTGCCATGAAGATGCTGAAACACCTAGGCCACGAGGGGCACAAGTACTTGGCGGCTCTATTCAACCTCTCACTGTCCACCTTCGTCATACCAGATATCTGGAAACATGCGACTGTGGTCCCCCTCCTAAAACCTGGGAAGCCGGCAAATCAAGGAGACTCTTATCGTCCGATATCTCTCCTTTCGCCGGTAGTGAAGTTGTTAGAGGCTATTCTGCTCCCATATTATACTGCAAACCTGCAGCTGGCCAATCATCAACATGGCTTCCGTAAAAACCATAGCACAACATCAGCTTTGAACACCATCACGACGCAGATTAACTTCGGTTTGAACCAACACCAACCAAACCACAGGACGGTTCTCGTGGCACTTGACCTGTCGAAAGCCTTCGACACAGTCAACCACGCCACACTCCTTGAAGACCTGGAGGAGACACCGCTTTCTGCCGGCCTAAAACGATGGACCGCCAACTACTTGAACGGTCGGCTGGCGTCAGTGCAGTTTCGAAACGAGAGATGTAGACCTAGAAGAATTAGGCAAGGGGTTCCGCAGGGTGGTGTTCTTTCACCCCTTCTGTTTAACTTCTACATCTCGAGCCTCCCTCCGAACGGACGAACTTTGTACTAGACTGAACGACTACCTGCGCGACCTTTCCTGCTTCTTCACAGAGCGGAACCTGACTCTTTCCCCGACTAAATCTACGGCGACGTTGTTCACCACGTGGACTGCGCAGATGGGGCAGGATTTGAATGTCCACGTAGATGGTGTTCCACTACCTACTGTCAACCACCCCAAAATTCTAGGGGTTACATTCGACAATAGCCTCACCTTCGCTAATCATGCCACCGCAATAGCTTCAAAGGTACAAAGCCGCAACAAGATCCTCAAGTCACTGGCCGGCAGTACTTGGGGCAAAGACAAAGAAACGTTGCTGGTCACCTATAAGGCTATTGGCCGACCGGTTATTGATTATGCTGCGCCCATATGGTCGCCTAACCTTCACGAGGATCAAATGCTCAACGTTCGCGAGCATGCGGAACTTTTAAGTAGGCAGTTCCTTCTGAACTGCCACCGTCCCAGTCATCCAAATCGACAGCTATTGGATGAAACTCCGCCCCCTAGAAACATAAGGAAGCATCTCCGGAAGCATTATGATGAGATCCGGCATCACATCTCGTTGCCGTTTGATCTGCGGGACCATAGGCGGGCCCTAAAGGACCTCCACACTGAGTGGGTGGACAGATCCCTCAGATCCCGGCCTGTGAACCCCGTTATTGGTGCCCAACCACCCGTTCTTGCTGAGGAAGAACGTGTCCTTCCGAGGGAGACTAGAGTCATGCTGGCTCAACTTCGGTCTGGATATTGCAATAGGCTGAACTCCTATTTGTCCAGACTGAACCCTACCATACCAAACACATGCCCTGCATGCGGTATGGCCCCCCACGACACGCAACATCTCTTTTCGTGTTCTTCGGAACATACTCTTCTAACTCCCTTATCACTTTGGTCCAACCCTGTTGAAACAGCGCGTTTCCTTGGACTTCCGTTAGAAGAGCCCGATGACAACTAGGAGTGTTCTGGCCCTTTGGGCAAGGCGAAGCACTGCTAACAACAACAACAACAACAACAATATCAATATAGGGAGCCTACATTTTTCCGAAGATGAAGAAAATATTTTGTCCGAACTTGCCCTCAAGAAAAGTGTTTCTCGATGAAAGAACCAACGCGCAAAACAATAAAAACAATTAAGGAAAGGGCTGTCTTCGGTTGTGCCGAAGGCTTTATACCTCTCATGAATACGCATAACTTTTTTACGTGTCCGATGCTTACTTAAAATTGGTACATAGTCTTCAAAACTGTTAATTTAACTGTAAAATTTATAGCCCAAAACCCATTTATCGAAACTATCGATTATATGGGAGCTATATGTCATGTTTTGCCGATCTGGGTGATTTTCACTACATACTTTACATTTAAAATATGTACTAAACTTGCAAAATTTTACCTTCCTAGCTTTTGAATTGAAAGAGTTATAGGCCAAAACGTTTATCGGAACAATCGATTGCATGGGAGCTAGGCGTTGTATTGGTCCGATCTTTCTGATCCCGACAAATCATTAATCCTATGCAAAATGGCGCCTGCTTGCAAAATTTCATCGAAATATCTCTAAAAATGAGGGACTAGTTTGCGTTCAAACAGACGGACGGGCGGACAGACGGACATGGCTAAATCATTTCGGTATACTTAATAGTGGGTCTATCTCTTCTTCTTCTCATACTTACAAACATCGGACCAAAGTTGTAATACCATTTCATGTTCATGAGAGGTATAAAAATTAAGGTTAGCCAATTCATGTTAAAAAGCCAAAAGAAAGTGTAGGACTGACTGGGCACCATTTCCACGGTACCATCTTCATCTGTGTCAGTATCATCACTGACCTAATTATTAGTTGGCAGATGATACATTCTTGCCAAATGAAAAGCAATTTATATTTTTTCTGACTCAAAATTTTGATTTCAATATAAAAATGAATTTGTGTTCGTGAGTCCCGTAAGATCTCCGTATCGGCTCAACCGATTTTAAATAATTTTTCTTTAATGTTTCCAATCTGTATCAGGTCTCATTTACCATATAAATTTTTTTTTTTCTAATCTCAATTAGTGCTTATTTATATATAACCAAACATTTTCTAAATCCTCAATTTAATCATATATTAGCTAAAGAAATTTAGCTACCATATAAATTGTAGTCAGTTGAGATCACTGGTATTCTAACTGAAATGTTCCTGTAGGGAACTTAAATAATACCGTACAGATTTTTTCCGTTTTATATTTAAATACAAAATTTACTTGACCAAATGGTGAATTCCTTTTCGCTACTTGGCGAATGTTGAAAAAGTAAACACAACAACCAAAAGTTTTGTTTGTTTATATAGGTTGTTATTCCGTCGTTTTTCATAATCTATATATAAAAATGAATTTGTGTTCGTGAGTCCCGTACGATCTCCGTAACGGCTCAACTGATTTTAAATATAAAATTAAGAGTTTCCGCTTTCCGAGTATTAATCCTGAGATCAACCTTTCCTCATTCATCTATCTACATATATAAAAATAAATTTATGTTCGTCAGTCCCGTAAAATCTCCATAACGATTCAACCGATTTTAAATGTTTTTTCTTTAATGTTACCGATCTGATTCAGGTATCATTTACCACATACATTTTTTTTTTCTAATCTCAATTTAATAATATTTAAGCTAATACTCAATAACGACTTAACCGATTTTAATATTTTTGTCTTTATTCTGTCGGATATAAACTAAAAACTACTACTTTCTCACCCTCCGCGGTGAATTGATTGCTGATAGGGCTCAGCTGAGCGCTGTCGAAAGTAGCGCAGTGGCCACTGACCTTATTATAAACGGTATACCTAAACAAGAAGGTGAGTGCTTAAATCAAATACTTGAAAATATTTGCAAGGTAGCGAAGCACCGACCTCCTCCCATACGTGATGCCTTTCGCTTGCCAAGCGGAAGACAAAAAATCAACAATGTGTCCCCTATTATTATTAAATTGTTTTCGTCCAATGAACGCTCTCAATTGCTGAAGTCCATTGCATTGTTTTGCAAAGTAAAAAAAAGAGCACTAGCTCTCTCTGATGTTGGGCTGCCGGGGTATGGCTCTATTTACTTGCATGAGTGTCTCCCAAAATCTCAGCGGGAAATAATTACATATGCGTCAGACCTTAGAAAAGAAAAAAAAATTGCTGCTGTTTATTCTATGCATGGGAAAGTATACGTGAAACTTGGAGCTGGGGATGAAGCGAAGTTAGTGTGTAGCAGAGCCGAAGTTAATGCTCTCGTAACAAACATAATACATCAAAATATGTATTGTATGCTTGTTAGTGTTTTATACTTAAACTTAAAATCTAAGCAAAAACTGTATCTTCTCTATATCCTTACCTACCATTTTCTTTGCACTCTCTACTTGTTTATTTACCTTTTCTATTTTCTTTGTGTGCACCTTATTAACAATGGTTCTTCTTTAAAATGTTTTTATTCCTATTTTGCCTTTCCTCTTCCCCACTACGTGTCTTTGCCGGCAGATATTGTTTACTTGGATTACGCTATGTTTGTAGTTACTTAATATTCATGTGTTTGGCGCGATGGATATGAACCTTGCTAGGACAGTGGGCTCGCACATTAATGATAATCACAAAATTTTGATAAATATTTTCTGCAAGCAATCTAATGGGCTAAAAATAGTTCATTTCAACGCGCGCAGTCTTAACAGTGACAAGTTGGACTATGTTAGGAATATTTTTGGGGAATCGGGTGTTGATATCATATGTGTCTCAGAAACATGTTTCAACCCTGATATTCCTGATCTTGCACGCTTGATTCGTTTTTTCTTACGCTATCAGCTTTTTCAATTGAGTACGAGCGTTTTGTTATTTGTGGTGACCTTAATGTAAATATTCTCTCAAGTGAATCTTGTGTTGTCAGATTGCTTGATCATGTGTCCTCGACAGGTCTTACGATAGTAAACAGAAGCGTTCCAACAAGATATGCCAGCAATTCGAGTCCTAGCTTATTGGATCTTTTTATTACATCCAGCCCTAATCATGTTTCATAATTTGAACAAATAGACCATGATCTAATATTTTGCTCACTGGATGTATCGTTTAATTGCCCATAGACTTGCTCGAAACAAAGCTACCACTGTTATCAGAAAATACAAGCGATTATACTGTGAATCCAAGTTGAATTCGTCTCTATCAGCTAAAGAGCTCTGGCGTAACTTGAAAACATTGAATGTGCACGGAAAACCTGAGCCTGAGTGTAAGATTGATCCGAACTCCCTTAATGACTATTTTACCAGTGCGTGCACAGGTATAAATAGCACTTCAACACTGACGTTTGTTGACCATTTTGCCTTGAGAGAAAAGTTTCAGTTCAGCGGTGTTACGGAGGCTGATGTCTTAAAATATACAATGAGTGTAAAATCAAATGCAATTGGTAATGATGGTGTCTCTTTAAAGTTTGTAAATCTTGCTTTGCCATTTGTTTTGGGCACTTTGACCCACATTATAAACCACTGCTTTACTACTGCATGTTTTCCTGTAGACTGGAAAAAAGCTGTTATTATTCCAGTTGCTAAAAGAAATAATGCCAGTAGCCCCTGTGATTACAGGCCCATAAGCATTCTCCCAGTGTTTTCTAAAGTATGTGAGTCTATAATGGCAGCTCAGATTTCATCTTTTGTTAATCAAAATAATTTGTTATCTCCGTTGCTGCTCTACAGCTATGATGAAAGTAATTGATGATATTAGGATGGAGTTTGATCGTGGTAATCTTACCTTGCTTTGCCTTTTGGACTTTTCCAAAGCGTTTGATCTGGTAAACCATGGCATTCTCTGCCAGAAACTTAAATATTTATTTGGTTTTTCGGATAGCTCTCTAAAACTTATCGCCAGTTATCTTGCAGAACGAACTCAAAAGGTGACCTGCAAATCTGCATCATCTGTTTTTAATACCGTTGCCTCTGGAGTACCTCAAGGTTCTGTTCTGGGCCCACTTTTATTTAGTCTTTTTTTAATGATGTTTTTTCTTTATGTCAATATGTTAAGATTCATGGGTATGCTGATGATATCCAATTATATATTTCCAGTCGTATTGGCCTTGTTGATGATTTGTGCTTCAGAATTAACTGTGATCTATCGTCAACTTCACAATGGGCTTCTGATAATTGTCTTAGTCTCAATGCCGCTAAGTCTTATGTCTTGCCTGTTTGTAACAGTACAGTATACGAGGAAGACATACCAAAACTGTCTATTGGTAATTCCAATCTAAACTTCACAGACAAGGTACGAAGCTTCGGTTTTATTGTGAATTATAAGTTGAGTTGTTCGGACCACATAAATAAAATTGTGAGCAATGTGTATGTTGTGTTACGACTGTTAAGAATGTCTGCTTCGTTTACGCCCTTAGATACTAGGAGAAAGTTGGCTATTCAACTCATTTTGCCACATTTTACGTACTCAAGTTTACTATAACTTGATTCTGTTTCGTCACACAAAATTTATGTTGCATTCAACAACGACACACGCTATGTCTATGGGCTTAGAAGATATGACCATATCTCCTTGGGGAGATCTAAAATTTTAGGATGCACAATTTCTGACTATTTGGCTGCGAGAAACTGTATATTCATGTACAAACTGTTAGAACTTAAAGCTCCTAAACATCTTTATGAAAAAATACAATTGACGAGGTCTAGAAGGCATCAACATCTGATAATTCCTAAACATTCCTACTTGTCATCGTCAAGGTTATTCTTCATTAATGCTGCGAGACTCTGGAACTCCATTCCAGAATCTGTCAAAACTACTATGAATTCGCGTAAATACAAAACGGTAATCCACAATTACTTCAAATCAAATTGAGTTTGTTGCAATATGATTGCTACTTTCTTCATCTGTCTATTTCCTAACTCTTGATCTTCTTCTTCTTCCTGCTTATAACTTCTATCTCCCTAAACTAAATAACGAATGTAACTAAATGTGACTAGATTAAGTTAATTTACTGCAATGTTAGTTAAATTGTTGAATTGTTCGATGTAAGTTTATTATTGAAATAGAACTAGGATTATAATTGTTATTACCAATTCCAGATGTATTATAAATGACGAAAGTCTTACTTATACAGCCTAATAATTGAATAAATAAATAAAATGGCTCTCTAGCCTCCTAGGAGATTTTGACCGGGCTTCCCCACCAATTTGCGGTGTGCTGCTTTGAATTTTTTCCAACAAATTGGCGGGACCTACAGTTTTTTGCCTACATTTTTTGCTGAAAAGCCTTTCATGGCAGAAATACGCTCGAAGAGTTTGCCAAATTACTGCAGAGGGGCGACCCCAAATTAGAAAAAAACCTTGTCTAAAAATTTTTGATGTAACTTTCATCAGGATTCGAACCCTGAATCTTGGGTATGAAAGGCCGCTCAACAATTTATCATTTCTGATTTACAATAGGTGGTGAATAGTTTTGAAGTGGTGAAAGCTGTTTTTCTCTACTTTTGCAAACGGTGAAAAAGTGAGGACAATAGCAAAAGTTTCTATGTGTTGAAAGCACTTATTTGCAACTTTTGCGATCACAAAGTTTAGTTAGTTAAAGAACCAATGCCGCAAAATTAAATTATGAATTTGGGAGTAAAAACCTTTCTTATAAATAAAAAAAGAATATAAGAAGAAATTATTAAAATGTTTGTTAGTTTCAACAGGTCTCAAGGTGTAAGGTGCTGGACATGGTGTACTAAGAAGGTGACCGCAAGAAATCAGCTGATTTTTACTTTTTTTATTTGAAGCAGAATTTCGATTGTCGAATTAAAAAAACAAACCCAATTTTGGTCTTAATCGAAATTCAGCAGCTTTAAAACGTGTCGTATATTTAAATCTTTTTCAACAAATTGGGCATATGTACGTTAAGTTTATTAAAAACCTTTATCAAAATAGTCGGAGAGCCAACAAAGGGGCGACCTGCACCTATCGTGTATATGATTGAAATGTATATTACATGGAATTTCGTATGTTATGAAACATTTTGTATCTGGGTTGCCTGGAAAAATCCGTTCAAGGATATTTTTTAATAACTTTTGAAAAGTGCTTTTTTTTTGGTTTCTTCACCCACGGCGTACCTATATGAACAAATTTTATAATATACCCAATGATTTACATAGGATTGCCTTCAGAAGTCCGTTGAAGGATTAGGGTTGCCTGGCTTTGAAGTAAAAATATCAGAAAAAAGATTTTTGGATAAATTTTTAAATTTCCAAATAATACAGAAGTTTCTTGGTAGAGTATTAATTTTTATATATTCACAAGCTAGCCGTTGTCCGGCGATGATCGGACATAACAAATCTAGATCTATAGATATATATAGATTAGAGGTCAGATATTTGAGTGTGATATCCAAGTTTCTACATACAACTTAAAGGACTGGAGGTCCTTACACTTAAATAAATAATGTTACTGGCCAATTCGCCCAGATATCCTAACAATATAAAAACACCACAATTTGGGAAGAACACAGTTTATTTCACAATTAATTGAAAACTACTAATAAGTAATTACAGTTATAATCCGCGACCCGAACTCGGCCAATTCGCCCAGATATCCTAACAATATAAAAACACCACAATTTGGGGAGAACATAGTTTATTTCACAATTAATTGAAAACTACTAATAAGTAATTACGTTACTTACCGAACTCGACTGTCCGTTCCGTGGACGCTGCTTCCCTTTATAGCCGATGTCTGGCAGCAGCCTGCTGCCCAACTGTTGCCAGCCCGTTAGTTCCCACGGGCGCGTTATGCGTTCGTTCTATTTCATAAGCATATGGATCAATGCCTTAGCATACGTATCATCCGCCGGTGCTAATCCCATGCATGGCCTTGAATTAGGGTGTTAGGTTGCCATACGCTGTGAAAATATAATTGTGCTGACTTGGCGTTATCTTACATATAGCAGAATTGTAACAGGTCGACGACTGTACATAGCAGATATTTAAGAAAAATGTATTTTATAATTCAGCCAATAGAAGCCAAATCAACTGTTTTTAGAATTTTTGTCTGTATGAGAGTACCAAAGCCTTTTGGACGTAAAACTTCGGCCACATAGCACGCATTGCAACACATTACTTTTATTGTATGCGCAAAAATAAGTTTGTGTATTTTCATTTGTCATGACTGTTGCTTGTTGATTGTCATGCGACATAGTTTTGCTTCATTGATAGTTGAACAGCGACTGACAAGCGAAAGCTAAATTTTGTGCTCACACATCGTTAGCGTCGGTGTGAAAATACGAACACACAGTGCAAAATGTGAAGCTCTTGGCCGGTTCTGCCCTAAACCATATCCATACCATGCCGTAACCTTTAAAACTTCTCAATTGTATCGGTTTGGTCCTAAATTAAACTGTATGTTACAAAAGAATCGATAGTTGCACACGTTTAGGCGCTGATATTGCTTTATTGTTCACAATGGCTAAGTAGTTCAAAATCACAATCGTTTATTTTTAACAATTAAGTTTTATGAAACTTCAATTCAACAAAAAACTTTTAATAATTAATAAAAAAATTAAAAAAAAAAACCAGACCAATAAAAATTTTCGCTGCAGAAAAATAATTAGTAGGCCTCTAGCTCGTACCGAACCAGTATACTTGAAAATGTAAAGGCTGTAAACACCAGAAAATTGTTGGTAGAAAATATAAAAATACGATTTACCAAATTAATAAATAATTATTAAAAAAAACCAAACCAATAAAAATTTTCGCTGCAGAAAAATAATTAGCAGGCCTCAAGCTCGTACCGAACCAGGATACTTGAAAATGTAAAGGCTGTAAACACCAGCAAATTGTTGGTAGAAAATATAAAAATACGATTAACCAAAAGCATTACGCCAAATAATACTTTCGTTTGGTTAAACAAAAAGGACATTTTGTTTGCACCACACAGTTAGCTAACCAAACAAAAATTTAATTTAGTACTTTTAAAACTTCTTACAATAGGTTGTTTCATATCTCCAAACATAATCCAAAGCTCGTGAACTGTGTGGACTCCAACCAATACAACTGCAAAAAGTCCAACAAACTTTACACTTGTGGCGCAAGCTAACATTGTACCGGTAAAAAACAACCAAAACCACCAATGTCTTGTGAAGGATTCGCCTGCTGTGGTATTATTTGCTGTGCGAGCCATTCCCCATACGGACGCGGTCATGAAGAATAGGAGGATGGGATCTAATAGTATGTACTGGTTTAAAGTTATCAGACCGACATCTATGAACAAAATAAAATACCACAAAAAGGTGTATACCGTCTAAAAATATCCGATTCGCTAGTTATAACTTACCAAATATTAAATAAAACGATGAAATAAAAGCTGCTTCGAAAGACTGTGACATTTTGTAGACGGTGTCAAAAGCCATGGGCATTATAAGAGCTCCCAACGTAGTACAAAACTGAAATTTTTACTAGTAGTATCACCGAGCAAAATCAAATTTATGGCTTAAGCAGGTACATTACGTCAGCATCGAAGTATCCGTCATACGTCAAAATTTAGAACATACATGGGCGTTTTGACGCACATGAGCAGTTACTCTCAGCACACGTATTCTTACCAAAGATTACTTGATACGAAACTCTCTCCCGCTCTCTCATTTCGGTCCTCGATTATGCAGTGTTGCCTACTTTTTTATGTGCGCGCTAGTTGGCAATACTACACAATCGAGGACCATCTGACATTAGATACATAAACAATGAGGAGCCAGAAAGCAAAACACGCACCAAATTTGGGAAAATCAAACAAGTGAACATTTCGATAAACTTAAAGTATCGCACGATTGAGAAAAAATACGTAAAGTATGAAATAGTACAATCTAAGAAAATAGCTGCGGAAAATATATGTAGAAAATTATATTTTTTTTACGCATTCGAGTGGTTTACAGGTATAAAAAAAAGCTTACAAGATACAAACAATACGCCTTTTCTTTTTGTATTATTTGCAAATATTTATTTTAATTATAATTATTTTTATGTGAAATCATATTATTTCCATTACCATGTTCTGTTTCACTACGAAATGTACATCATTAAGGATTTTACCTTATATTAAGATATCTTGGAAATTTGAACTTCATATTATGAATTATTTATTATTTCATATATTTTATTTTAAATATATTTTGTCTCATTTTATACATACGTTCCGAGCAAGAAAAATTCAAAAATTAATTCGATAGCACCTTTTTGCACACCTCCTAGTCTGTGGGAATTGCTAAATTCTTAAAGAGCTACTCAAATTGCCCATATTTTGTTTTCACCATACTGGCATCATTGGAAAATGTTATAAAAAATTACCACTTTTTGATCGCTCTCAGAGAGCGCGAAGTTTCGTATCTAGTCATCTTTGATTCTTACGCTCTTATTTCCTGCCAGTCGCGCTGCAGACAGCAACGAGGTAACATAGGTAGTCGGTAGTTGATGTTTTTTTATGCCCTAGTATATTTTTCCCCATTTGAAATGTATAACATAAATATTAAATATTTTCATTCCTTTAAAATCCATAAAGCTATAAAGAAATCAGCAAAGCGACGATACGTGTTACCCCTTTGCTGTTTGCTAAGTTACTGGCATGAAAATTCTGTTCTAACACCACTGTGGCGAAACTTGTTTTTCGCTCTCAACACCAACTAAAATTAAGAGCGTAAGAATGCGTGTGAAGAGCGTAAGGCTCAATTGAGTATGCTTTGCCGACCTTTGATTTAGAACAAAATCAACTTTGCCGTATTTGTCGTATCCGTTGCTACTCACACAAAGACTTGCAGTATACTCAGCTGTCAGTTGTTTCAACATATTGACGCACTGTCTCTGCTTAAGTCATTAAGACTACTTACGTAGCGCATCCCCTCATATCGAGTACCATTGTACTTATCACCAGGTTTTTCGAAAGCATATGTTCCTCTATAGCCAGTTATGTATCCAGCGAGACCAATAAGCATCTAAAAGAAAATAAATTTTTAGTCCAAGTTAAGAATCTTTATAGGCCAACATTTTTCCATACTATCAATATTTCATTTAAACCTGCATATTTCCAACTAACAAGCATTTTCATGTCTTCGTAAGACTCAGGAGCGGTGCATTCATTTTATATTTTATAAGTAATGCATCATTTATTTGTAATAATTTATTAAAGTTTTCGTCAAAAAACCATAGCTGTTAAGTACAGTATCTGACTAGGTATCTTCGTTAGGACGCGGACATTCCAAGGTTCGAAGACAGATTCTGGCCAATAATTTTTACTAGTATCGCCCGTGCTCGAAATTCGACCAATTTAAATTTTCTTCAGCTCCTCTAAAAATAAAACTTTGAAATAAAATACTTATTTTCGAAAAAATGTACCGAAATAGTCGGGAACTCTTTAGCTTTGGGGTCAAAGGGTTGAAGTTATGAAAAATGTTGAGTGCTACATCAAAACATGCGGTTCGGTGTCCCTGATAATAATATGCAGGCGGAAGGTCAATACTATAAGCCAGTCAAAATTTATCAACAAAAAACCTTAAGTACATTTTTTACTTGGCCTTATGTTATTGATTTTGTTAGAAGAACTTCAGAAATTTTAAGTAAGGGACCAGCCCCCATGCACTCAACAACGGTTTTTATAGTGCTTTTGATCCTATCAATCCATATTTACCAATAAATTCAATATTTCATTATCAACTCATGGCAGTGTTATATGATGCATTTAAACTTCATTTGTGCATATATTTTTGTTTATTTATGCCTGCAGATACGTTAATTTGTCATATTTTTTATAATATAAGTTTCGAAAAATTTATTTACCCCTTCAAAAGTCCAATTAAAAGCAAAACCTTTAAAATTCCCAAAATATATGATGAAAATACCATTACTCAGTTTTACTCCACTTTCACGGAGTGGCACCAATGACAAATGTTATAAAAAATGTGCATTTTGACAGCGCTCTCTCGAAACGAAGAGTCTCAAATCTATTTATCTATGGTTAGTAAAAGGAATGAGGGCAAAAAATTTGAAAATTTGAGCAAGTGATTCACGCACCGAGTAGAAGAAACCAAATGCGCAGAAATTTTCGGCAGAGAGAATGACGATTTCTCAATTTTTCGGTAACGTTTATAATCGCATGGCTTCCCCTCATAAGTATGTACATATATGAATGTATGTATGTAAAATGAATGAGTTTTAAAATCTTTGAGCTTACAGGATTGCCCATATGCGTGAGCGTGTATAATTGTACAATTTTTATACCAAAATGGGTATAAATGTATACTACTTGCAGGACACCTGACTTCGATTCTCGGAATTCTCGGTGAATCGGGATTCCCGGTGAAGACAAAATAGGGAATTGTTTTTTTTTTTTAAATTCCTTTAAAGCAAGGAAAATTATTTAAAATGACGCCAGCAACTACTTATACTTTCTAGCGTCTACTTACAGCTTTGCTCTAAATGAGACAATTGGTAATATTTTTCTGGCCAATCTTCAATAAATTACAAAAAAAAAATATTATGATAAAAGGTTTTCATATGTTATATGTTTCAAGGCAAATTTAATTTATAAAAAAAAAAAAACTTAATCTGCCCCGAACCCGTGCTCTTGAACCTGTAAACGCACGCATCAGAGCCGGCACCCTTTCCACCTGCGCCACTGCTGTATCATGTATATCATTTCTGTTGTGAATCAGAGACTTTATCTACTGGGTCGTAGATGTCGCTAGCGTACAATGAAACAGTCAGATACTGTAGTTTTGGCTTTTGGTTAAAGCTTTTATATATGTTGTGCTGTTGGAGATTACAAAATAGTTTTGGAAAGTTTGTAGGCTTCTTTTTTGTTTAATAACAAATAAACAAAGCATAATTCTCAAAATTTTTTTCGCGAGACAGTAGAAATAGTGCATACCAAGATGGCAATATAACTTTTATAGGGATCTATCTATAAATACTGTATGAAGTTGGGTTGCGAAAATTACTACGGGGAGAGTGTTAGCCTATTAATATATAGATACTGCTGAAATTTTTCATAAGGTAATGAAAACATGCACCAACTGAAGTGATTAGATTTCGGCTTGTAGTAAGGCTACAGATTATTTTCAACAACATTTGAAAGGTAATAACTCTGCTTTACATTTCTTTGCATGGATTTTGACATTTTTCTTTTTTCTGTTCTATTTTTGAAAATTCCTCTTCTGGTGTTGCTATCAAAATATTTTATTCTATATAACTAACTTCATTCTTAGTATGAAAAATACATTTTCTGCTTAGAAAATATACTTTTCCAATATCTTATTGTAGTAGACTACTACTTTTTTATAATAATGGAATAAATTGGTCACATTTGTTCGAGCATGTCCTATGAAGGCACTAATTGTACCGTTTTTATACCAAAATGGGTATAAATGTATACTAATTGCAGGACACCTAACTTTGATTCTCGGTGAAGACAAAAATGGAAATTGTTTTGTTTTTTTTTTAATTTTTGTAAAGCAAGGAAAATTATTTAAAATGACGCCAGCAACTACTTATACTTTCCAGCGTCTATTTACAGCTTTGCTGTAAATGAGACAATTGGTAATATTTTTCTGGCCAATCTTCAATAAATTAAAAAAAAAAAATTTATGATAAAAGGTTTTCATATGTTACTATATGTTTCAAGGCAAATATAATTTATAAAAAAAAAAAACCTTAACCTGCCCCGAACCCGTGCTTTTGAACCTGTAAACGCACGCATCAGAGCCGGCACCTTTACCACTGCTGTATCATGTATAACATTTCTGTTGTGAATCAAAGACTTTATTTACTGGGTTGTAGATGTCGCTAAGGGTAGTGGTGAAATTCTTTACGTAAGGCGCGCACGGGTCCATCTATCGTACATCGAAACAGTTACATACTGTAGTTTTGGCTTTTGGTAAAAGCTTTTATATATGTTGTGCTGTTGGAGATTACAAAATAGTTGGAGAGTTCCGGAAAGTTTGTAGGCTTCTTTTTTGTTTAATAACAAATAAACAAAGCATAATTTTCAAATTTTTTTTTCGCGAGACAGTAGAAATAGTCCATACCAAGATGGCAATAAAACTTTTATAGGGATCTATCTATAAATACTATATGAAGTTGGGTTGCGAAAATTACTATGGGGAGAGTGTTAGCCTATCTTAATATATAAAAATCACGTGTCACATGTTCAATCAGGGTGAGCTCCTAAACTACTCAACCGATTTTAATGAAATTTGCACAGCATCTACAGTTTGATCCAACTTGAAAGATAGGATACCTTATATCTGAAAGGGGAGTGGAAATCGGTAAAAAACCATAAATTTTTTTGTTTACACAGCCACAAATTATAAACGGATCCACCGATTAGAATGAAACTTACTTGAAATTAAACTTTGAAATATTTACTTTCGTTCTGCATCAAAAAAAATAGTTGATTCATATATTATTTAACCAAAATTGTTTAAACAATAGGAGCACCTTTTCTAAAAAAAGCTGTTTGTGTGTTTGTTCGCTGTCAACCAAATGAATCGATTTAAGTTAAGCGAGCGCTCGGTAGCGGTACTTCGCTTCGTACATACATACATATGTATGTATGTATGACGCTTTAAATAAAAACAAAATTAACATTCATATGTACATATGTACGTTTTCGTGTTGCTGAGGGATAAGTAAAAATCAAATCCATATATGTACATATTTTGTAGTGAACGCATTTTGTGAAACCCCGTTATTCGTATTTTATACAATTGCTTCATTGTTCAAAAATATTTAATTAAAATATATACATATGTACATGTAAGTATTATCACATAATTATATTATTAATTTCTTATTTCATATTAATCAATTCAAAAATGATAGGAAAAAAATGAGAACGGCTGGACAGATTTGACTCAAGTTTTTTTTCAGTTCTTCGTAATTGGTAACGCGGTGTTTCCACCAAACCAAACACCGTGTTTAAAAGGGTTTGGGTTATGTAGAAATGGTTATGTAGAAATGTCAAGTTTTTCTACTGAGAGTTTACCGGAAAATGGGTTTACACCCACTAAATCGGAACGACGATCATAATAAATTGTTTAGTGGGTGTAAACCCATTTTCCGGCAAACTATCAGTGGAAAACTTGACATTTCTACATAACCCAAACCCTTTTAAACACGGTGTTTGGTTTGGTGGAAACATAGCATAAGAGAAGGTTTGTGTGAGGGAAAATTTTGGGAAATATTTCCGGATTTTCAAGATTTATGTAATTTTGGAAAAGTGGGCGGTGCCACGCCCACATTTTTTGTATTCAGTACTTTGTTTGTACTTCCATAATGTCCAAAGTTTATGGTTGATCTGTTTTAAACTTTTCCAATACGTGAAAATCTTCGTGGGGTACGACATACATACATTTGTAAATTTTTTGGAAAAGTGGTCAGTTCTAAGACCACAGCTAAGTAATATTTCAATTCGTTATATCCCTGAATGTATTTGCTTTAGTGACATTTTAACGTTCTTAAATCTTAATCAAAGCACTTAATTTTTTTGTTTGTTATTGCCGTTTATACATATCCAGAGTATTATAGGATTTCCATAAAATCATAATAGTGGCGTTAAGTGGTAGATATAGGATATAATTAAATAAATACTAACTACACATCTGCTCAGCAGCGCATAATGGTTTGTTTCATAGCCATTGAGTTCAAAAGATTCGTTTTTTGAGTTGGACATCCAACAAATTTATTTGTTTATACCAAATACGTTAAAACCGGAAACATTGCATATACTAAAGCACTGCAATAAATGGAATGTTAAAAATTAATAGAAAAATAGTTGAAAATGTATTTCTAGGGAAGTCACTGGTCAGGCAGAACAACGTCTGCCGGGTCTGCTAGTTAATATATAGATACCCAGCGTACTAGTACTAGTACAAGGGTATTATAATTTTGTCCACATAACGGTACTACGTAACGGCGCAAAGTAATCGAGTTAGATATAGAGTTCCAGGTGGAAGTTCTTAGGTTGAAAAGAGGAATTGATTAAGGCATGTCCGTCCGTCCGTCTGTCCGTCCGTGTACACGATAACTTGAGTAAATATTGAGATATTTATTTGCTTGAAATTTTGCAAACAGGTTTCTTTCTGGCCAAGGTAGGTTGCTATTGAAAATTGGAGAAATCGGATGATAACCACGCCCCCTTTTTCGAGAAGAGACTGAGATATTTGCATGGAATTTGGTGTATAAGTTACTTTCTTCATGATAACCACGCCCCCTTTTTCGATATCGACAATTTCTAAAATCATATGATTGATTGGTTTTGTTGGCCGTTAATAATTTAATGTGAATTTAAAAATTATTGAGCTCAAGGCCAGATTATAAATAAAAAACAATTGTTTTTACATACATGTTTTTTGTTTACAATTACGGTTTTGATCTATTTATTTACATTGCTTGTTTTAAAATTGCAGCTTGTTCTAATTTATTTTCTTTCGCATTTTTAGTCTTTTAAGCACAGCTAAAAATGTAAGTTTCACTTGTTCAATTTTAGAAATATTTTTTGCATTTTTACTGAATGTATGTGTTTTTTTGTATTGTTTTTTGTACTGATGATGACTTTAGACTGAGGTCGAAATATCGATATATAAATAAATTGTAACAATGAAATCAATTGTTATTTATTTATAATCTGACCGTGAGCTCAGTAATTACTAAGTTCACAGAAAATCATATAAATTAACATAAGTTGAGTAAAACTTGAGATATTCGCATGAAATTTGGTACACAGGTTACTTTCTGGCCAAGGCATGTTGGTTTTTAAAATGGACGAAATCGGATGATAACCACGCCCCCTTTTTTGATATAGAAAATTTCAAATAAGATTCTAGGGCTTCATCATTGCCAAGTCATGGTATTTGTATCTCGTTCTGAAAACTCACACTACGGTTCACCCGAACTTAGACTTGCTTACTTGTTTTTTAATTTAATTTAATTTGAAAACTTCTTATATGATTTTGTTTAATTCATCTTTCTATTACTTCTATCTTAAAGTAAAAGAAACAAATTTTTCAAAAGGCCTCCAGAAAATGATTATATGCAGCTCATATGTACGTATATACATTAGACCGGGTCGAAAAAAAGAGCAAAAGTCCGCTCCTAAATGTTGAGAGTATTTCGGGACAATTAATTATTTTTTTTTATTGATCCTTACAAAAACAGGCCAAATGGTTTTTTTATTGTAACTTTTTTACTTATCTAATATACGATTTTTAAAAAATGATACGTCAAAACTTTTATATCGACAGCCCGCAAAATATTAAAGAAAGCACTAGTATTCTTAAGAACCTATATATAAGTGTCACCCTAGTGTGCAAACATTCTGGCAAACATACATAGTTACAGAGTTAAGTTTTTGTGTTTTTGGTACAGATTTGTTCTCTCAAACTAAAAATTAATTTCATAAACTGTTACCTAAGCTGATTGTATTGTTGTGATTCACATGTGAACATTATCTAATATACTTTAAGCATACATACATAAGTACGACCGATAGGTTCTCAGCATGGTACAGATTAACAGACGCAGAAATTAAAAGCCTGCTACATATATACATACTCGTATTTTGCTGGTTCGTAAATTGTCAACCATTTCTTACTTCAAAGTCATGTCGAAAGTGATAGAAGTTATAGCTGATTATCAGGAAAATAACGTAGCTCCAAACGTTATGGCGTTTTCAGACTTTTTGTTAAATTTGTATGCAACCTCTTGTTTGTACAGGTGCAGCTTGTATCTTACCACACAAAAACTGAAATTTCTCGAAAACGTTTTAGTTGCTCAACAATTTGTTTGCACATATTAAGACCAATATTATGGACAATATTACAAAATTTGAATGGCGAAAATATCGCGCAGAGAAACCGAGGAATTGACATTTGTTTAAAAGAAAGTTATAAGCAAATTAATAAAGTAAATTTTTTTTTTATATTTTTATGTGGATATTTTCAAGATTGTTTTCTAAAGGTACTCCTCAAATTTCATTCAATTCGCAAAATGTTGCAAATTTTAGAGTTTCGGGGTTTCTTTTAAAAGTGTGGTGGTAATATAATAATTGTGAAGCTGTGATAGCTGAAATATCACATCGAAATCTGGTGCGTTTTAGTGAGAAATTGACGCCTCCACGATTCAAACACCCTAATCCACGATCCACCCATTCACTCACGTTGCCACGTATGTGACCACAATGCAATATTCGCTGACGCAACAAACGGGCGTTTCTTCATGGTACACTTAGCGACCCAAATCTGGGAATCGCATAGCAAGCGATATTGGGCAACACGCGCAATCAATCGATTGGGCAATCGTGGGAATCGCAGGGTCAGCATTACGCTGGTTAGGCTAAGAGCTTATATTGTAAGTAAAATGTAAATTATAATTTAGTCAAGTTTTGGAGTGCAAGAAGCACAGATTAAATTGTTAAGAAGCAAATCGAAGTTTAGTGCGTTTTACTTAATGAAGGTGAAGCGGCGAAGTTCACCCACCTTTAATTTTTTGACAGTTCCTCGCAGAAGGAACTTAAGTGGCGCCCGAGCAGTCGGTGCGAAGTGGCTTGTGAAAAAAAAAAAAAAAAATCGAAATTGTACAAATGATAAAAGCAACTACCGAAATAAAAAAAAATACATTCAAATTTGTGCATGTGACAGAAGCAATTGGAAAGAAAAAATTGTTTACTAAAATTTGAATGCGTGTGAAAGTTTCTTTTTAGGAAAAACAGCATTTAGGTTTGGACACGCCGTTTTTTCGAGAAGCCAATGAAATATTTCATTGTGTAAGTTTAGGACTCCCTTAATAAAAATCTTTTACTTTCAGAAAAATGAACTCGGTGAAATTTCGACGCCCCTCATGGAGATGCATGGCGCGTTGAATGCCATTCTCGCTAAAGTAAAGAAGTTTGAGGAGTGCCTTGTAGCATGCCAGCTAAGCAAAACAAAATGTTTAATAATAACAAGTAAAAAGTGCAATATACTTTTGGCAATAACTAGGCCAAATTTCTCAAATCAATTTAGCTTGCGCTGCACTTCTCCAATAACATAAACTCGCTACCCATATACATTTATGTATGCATGCACAATAACGTAGAGTCATAAGCATGACTAACAACTTAGAAATGTAAGTTTGTAAATTAGATTACTCTTAAGGTAGATTGTAAGCATATAAAAGAACGGCGATGAGCCGAACAAACATTCCAACTTTAAGACTCAACTAATGTGTTTTAACTTTGGGATCTTTGTAGGGCATTTTAATGCTCAGGTAAATGCTGCTGAAGAGCTAAGACAATACTTAAATCCTTCCAAACGTTACATGGCGATCCTGCCAGCTTAAAGATAGATCCTGCAAGCTCAAAACTAGACACTGCCAACATTGCATAAGCAAAGTACATTATGGTAGAAGAATACGTTCCGGAAGGATCGCAAAACACCAAAGAATATCCCAAATACATCCCTACAAAAATTGTAGCAGGTCCCAAACCAATTTACCGGCAAAGGCAAAACCGCCAAAAAGCCAACCTTCAAGAATTTAGGCAAAGAATAAGCTGCGAAAATAAACCGAAAAAATGTGGAGGTAGAAAGCGAAAGCACCAAAAAGAATGTGCAGAACTCCAGCGTATAATTAACATCAGTCGCGAGCAACAAAAGAAGGTCTTGATAAACAAATTAAAACAGAAGTCGGCAAACTTAACCCGTGCGGGTATTACGCTCTTCACATATATTCTTACGCTCTTCATTTTAGTAGCTGCTGAGGGCGAAAAACCAGTTCCGCCACTGTCAAAGATGACTAGATAAGAAACTTCGCGCTCTCTGAGAGCGCTCAAGAAGTGGTAATTTTTTATAACATTTTCCAATGATGCCAGTATGGTGAAAACAAAATATGGGCATTTTGAGTAGCTTTTTAGGAATTTTGCAATTCCCACAGATCAAGAGGTGTGCAAAAAGGTGCTATCGTATTAATTTTTGAATTTTTTTTGCTCGGAACGTATAAAATTAGACAAGATATATTTAAATAATAATAAATAATTCATAATAGCCGTGTTTTTTTTATCTGCGTCTGCGCTTAATATTTTTATGGACCGCTAAGCGCACAACTTTATCTGCAACTAAGAAATAGTGGCTGATAAAATCAGTACTTCCAAGAAGTTTCCATTCATTTTGCAAACTGCCTTACCAACTTCAAGCAATCTGTTTATCATCTCTTAATAATAACCGGAATGTCAACAGAGGAAATGAATGTATGTATGCGCGTTGATAATATGTAGAATAAACGCAATTGCAGATGACCGTTGGATTTTAGTCGCAGAGGCAGATGTATGTATATGCGTGTAAAAAAAAAAAACAGGCCTAATATCAAGTTAAAATTTCCAAGATATCTTAAAATAAGGTAAAATCCTTAATGGTGTACATTTCGTAATGAAATAGAACATGGTAATGGAAATAATATGATTTCAAATAAAAATAATTATATCTACTAAAAAGATTTTTTCTAGGTAGAACTTTTTTCAGAATAAGATTTTTAAATAAAAAGTTAAAAGAAACTAAAGCTTTAAAAGCGTCCAAAAAAACAAAAAAAATGAAAAAAATTACGACGTAGCTATTTTTTTAATTTTATGTAAGTTTTCGCCAAACCAACCTTATAAAAACTTATATACCTTATAAAAATATGTAATTTATTTACGCTCATACATACTTTGTTAAATATTGTTCTACTTTTAGTCTGTTTGTTTACCTACTTATGTACACATTTGTAACTATGTTGTAATTATAATTAGCTGTTTGTCAAACTGTTGCAATTTATCTATACTTTCGAACTTAATAATGTAACTTTATATGTACAAAATTTTCCGCTTGTCTCCGAGCTATTTTTGGCACTTCGATTTTTGTTAATTACTAATTGATGTTTAAACAAAAAATTTAGATAAAATAAACAAAAAATGACCCTTTAACTCGAGTTTATGGCTCAACCTGAACGCCATATAAAAATTTGATAAATAATTGAATATATAAATTTGTTAATAAAAAAATGTTACTGAAATAGCTGTGTTTTATTTCCATTCTTCAACCTTTAAGGCTGATTTTTGTCGTTCCACCGCAATTTGACCAAAATCGACGAGAAAATCTATCCGTTTAAATTAGCCTTCAGGTTTTAAAAAATAATTTTTGTTTATACCCTGATTTTCATTTTAAAATTAATTTAAAAGTGGTGATTTAAAGCACAGAACTATGCTTTAATAACCAATTCGCTCTACTTGAGCTTTTCGAATCGTGTTGGCTTGGAAAAAAATTCTATAAATACTTTCAAAGAGATATACAGTGCACTCGCGAAAACTCGAACACACGATAACTCGAACATTCGGAAACTTGAACATTTTTTTTTCTCCATTGACTACTTTAAAACTCGAACAAAATGTAGCTACTCTAAAACTCGAACAATTATTTTCTTTTTTTTCATGGAAAAACATGTTAGAAACTGTCGTTTTGCATGTGCTGTAACGGGTGTATAATGAAATCCCGACACACATAATCCCGAACTACAAAATCCCGAAACACTTAATCCCGACAGGACCAAATCCCGATCTATCATAATCCCGACACGACCAAATCCAGACCAATCATAATCCCGACACGACCAAATCCAGACAAGAAATCTCGACAAAAAATCCAGACAAAATATAAAAATTAATTTTTTAAAAATCTCGAGAGAGATATCAAAAGACGAGTCTTGACCTCCGTAACAATAATCCGAAGGGGGAAAAGCAATATTTTGTTTCAGTGAAAAGTTATAAGTGAAAAACTGAAAATTGGCCCAGGTCAGATCCCCAATTCAGGGCGTGATCCATGGTATATATGTGGAGACAACCTTTCCGCATTGGCGGCCTTTGGCCGCGCTTCAAAAAATAACCCTGGGCTACGCCATTCCAACTCCGGGTGTGTGCCATAGCCGTGGCTACCGCCACGGTGATGTCCTTCCGCGTGCCACGTTTGCCACTCTTTTCTCACAGGGTAATTTGTGATTACAACAACCACATGAAAATGACAGAAAAATTTGAACTTTAACTGCAAATATCTCGCAAACTTTTAAAAATATCCGCTGTTTTTGTTTTTTCACTCTAAAGAAAAATTATGGTAAGCATTGTCTGGATTGTGTGTTTCTGGATTTACTGATGTCGGGATTTGAATTGTCTGTAATGCCTTATGTCTGTATTTTGTCTTGTCTGGATTTCGTTATGTTGGGATTTTGTTATGTCTGGATTTTGTCTTGTCGGAGTTTTTGAAAATTGTCTGGATTAAGTCGTGTCGGGATTTTGAAAGTCGGGATTGTGT